>CATKHM010000847.1:0-13339 GCA_949751825.1 Blepharisma undulans | reverse complement strand
TGCGTTGCTGACGTCAGGGTGTCAAAATTTGTTGTTTTGGGTCCCGGATCAGTCAAGAATTAGGCAATAATCCAGTTAATTTAATATTTCTTTGATTATTATTCTTTGGAAAAGGCTTTTATTGATTATTAAATTAAGAGATATTGCAATATTAAAGAAAATTCTTTATTATTCTTAATTGTATGAGAAATTTCAAATATATAGAGATTCAAACCATATTTCATAAATCAAATCTTCATACCGTTAGATATGGAAGGATACACTGAGGTTTTTAGTTGGGGAAACGACAACTCTGGACAACTTGGTTTAGGCTCACACACAACTGGCAAAACTTATTGCTCTCCTCGCTTTTGTACATTTAATGTCTTAATATCTCAAGTATCATGTGGAGAAGAGCACGCTGCATTTGTCTCAAGAACAGGCTACTTATACACAATGGGCAGCAATCTAAACGGAAGACTCGGAATTGGCGACAAAACTACAACCCAAAGCTCATCTCCATGTTTAGTTGATAAATTATCAGGATATCGAACTATAAGTGTATCATGCGGAGGTGGACACTCTGCAGCTGTTGTAGAAGGTGGCTTAGTTTTTACATGGGGTTCTGGTGATTTTGGAGCTTTAGGACTGGGTGATACCCAGACTAGATGGTCTCCTGAAGCAGTTGAATTAAATGAAGGATTCAAAGCTTTACAAGTAAGCTGTGGAAGCAGACATACAGGGATTATCTGTGAAAATAACAGAAATAAATCACTTTTTATGTGGGGAGCAGGAGATTCCGGACAATTAGGAACAGGA
This sequence comes from Blepharisma undulans, assembly GCA_949751825.1. NCBI lineage: Eukaryota > Ciliophora > Heterotrichea > Heterotrichida > Blepharismidae > Blepharisma > Blepharisma undulans. Next base: position 12,541 of record CATKHM010000847.1, on the reverse strand, counting down.
AAAAGAGAAAATGAGCTTTTGCCTGCTTTTATAAATTTGATAGATGCCCCAAAACAAGTAGCGTGTGGAATTTACCACAGTATAGTAGTCACTGTTTCTGGCTTTGTTTTGGCGATGGGTGGAAATGCATTTGGCCAACTTGGAATAGGCAACAAAAAAAGCTCAAGTATCCCTATAAGAGTCAATGGATTAGACAGAGAAAGAATCGCAAAAGTCGCTTGTGGATATCATTCAGCAGCTATATCAGAAACCGGCGAACTCTATGTGTGGGGAAATGGTATTTTTGGAGAATGCCTAGTTCCTAAGCTGCTAAATGAGCTGCCTGAAATAAAAGATGTAAGCTTAGGTGGGAATTTTGGAGCGGTTATTGATAAAACTGGGTATATTTGGACGTGGGGTAGCAATAGTAATGGAGAACTGGGGATTGGGGACTATGAAAGGAGGGTGACTATTAATAGGCTGAATATTCTTGCAGGGAGACAAGTAAGTTTGGTGTCTTGTGGAGGAAATTTTGCATTGGCACTTGGGCAGGATATATATGGAGAACAAGTAAAATCGCCAAGGAAAAGCCCGGTTTTGGTAGCAAAAGGACAAGATAGAGCTCAATCTGTAAAAAGATATGTATCACCACCCAAAATTTCTGGGCCAAAAACACCTTCAAAATACACCTCAAAGCTTGAATCAACCCGTGCTTCTGCTTCAAAAGTATATTCCAAGGCAAAAGATAACAGTTTTATTGATGATTCCCATACAGATGCCATAAAATCAAAAAATACCAATAAAAGAAATGCGGAAATCAAAAAATATGAAGAATTAGAAAGTTCTTTTGCAAAAAAAGAAGAGCACGAGCACAAAAAGAAAGAGCAGGAATCAACTGAAAGGCATACGTGTGGAGTCAAAATAAGGGAACTTGAAGGAGAACTCAGCGATATGAGGATGGCTTTGCAGAGGGTAAATGATACCACAAAATACCAAAATGAAATTCATAATAAAGAAATCCAAAGATTTAAGATAATTGCTGAAGAAAAAGAAAAAGAGGCAAAAGAAGTCAGGCAAAATTCAGAAATGAGAAGAAACAATGACGCAAAAATCATTGAAAAATTAGAAAATAGGCTAAAAGATATGGAAAATTTAAGAGAACAAGAAATACGAAATAGAATGAAGATTGAGAGTGAGATTCAAAAAATTGAAGAAAAATATGCATATGAAATGAAGCTGAAAGATCAAGAAATCAGGAAGCTTTTATCGAATAAAGAAAACGACCAAATCACTCTTGAAGAGACTATTAAACAGAAAGAAAAACTCGCTGAATTACTCAGAAGTGAAGTAAGAAAAAATGCAAAACCAATTGATACTGATACAGAAGATTTGATTAAAAGATGTGACCAAATCGAAAAATCCATGACTTTGCTTACAGAACAATGCGAAAATTATCAAAATAAAATAGCAAATCAAGACAAAACTATTACAGATTTCAAACAAAAAATCCAAAATCTAGAAAAAGAAAACTGCAAGCTTAAAATGGATCTAAATGAAGCAGAATCCAAAAACAAACAGCTGTTTACCAATCTAGAAAAAGACCTGCGAGAAAGAGCAAAAGAGTATAAAGAAAGAACACTTAATTTGTTAAGCACTCCTCTGGGTGCTAGAATGTCAGATCGGTATAATGGAGCAAGCCCAGACACAACACTTCCTTTAGAATCTCCTAACATTTCAATAGAAATGGATAGGAAAATATACAATAATTCTCTTGAGCCATCTGTTTCTGTATCTCCAGTTCACAATTCTTTGAAAAATAAATGCGAGAATTATTTATCGCCAAGACTTCAGATGAAACATGCACAATTGCAAGAACACCAGACTCCTCCTACGTTTAGAGAAGGCGGAGGGGTGCTAAAAAATAGCTTGGCAGAAATAAGACTTAGGCTGAACTTATTGCAAGACAATAAAACTGAGCTCGAAAATAAGCTTTCAGGGTTCAGGGTGTAAATTTGTTTAAATATTTAAAATATTAGATATATTCAGCAATTTCTCTGACTAAACCAGGAGGCAAGTTTTTTAGAATTTTGCATTCTTTTTGAAGTGGCTTCCAATATAAAAACAGTCGAACTTTTATGACCCGATTGGTGTACCAGTAGTCGACTGCAGCTTGAGTGAGGTCACTTTTATTTTTATACTTCCCGATTGGGTCTAAATTGACTTTCATTTCACACAGAGCTGTAAAATAATTTTCTTTGGAAGGTCTTGCAGCTTGAATAATAGCACTACTTTTAGATTTTGTAACTTGGTTGATATCAATATTTGGAAGAGAAATGAGGTATTTGAATCTTTCAAAGCAGTTGTTGATGATTGATGTAGTTAAAGCAGTTTCTCCTCTGTGAACAAAGCTCAAGTCAGCGTTTAATTCTTCTACTAAACATTTTAATATTTTAAGTCTGGAATTGCAGATGCAGTAAAAAATTATAGGAGTTTCTGAGTTTCCTATAGACACTACTGATGTTGGAGTATAACCTTGATGACCAAAAAGGATTTTTACTTCTCTGGTGGATAAGCATCTGAAGACATAGTCGATTTTTAGTCATTCTTCAGGAAAGCTTAATGGGCCTGAAGGTGAAGACAGTTGTTGGTTTTTGGTGAAATGAGAACCCATTTGTAAAAACTATTTTTTATTGACATTTCAGAATGAAATAGAACTATAAAGATTTTTAGTTTTATTATTAAAATATTTATTATTATTGTAATCTATCTACTGAGAGTAGTTGATACTTACTTTTATTAAAAATAAAACTATTGTATATAAGATATGAAATTTTTACTATTAAAGTAGTTAGAAAACTAATGTATTTTTATGTAATCTAAATAGTTAATTCATGATATAAAATTTTCGATTTCGAATCTATATTTAATATAAAAAAGACTGATTAAAGCCAAAATGGTGTAATTTTTAATTAAGCTTGTGCAAATATGGACCGCTTTTATATAATGATGGCTGACGCACTTATACAGCGCATATATAAATATTAATGTAGCACAATTAACTTTTCAAATCGAGCTTATTTCTTATTTCTTAAAAATTTTCTAACACAAGTTAGTCCTTTAATTTTATAATTTAATTGTCTTAATATTTGTAAAAATTTTTTTATTATATAATAAACCTTTACCTTAGCTCAATTCCACAAAAATTACATTTTCTGTTTAATATTCCTAAAAAAACGTTATATATTGTATGGATTTTATTAGAAAATAATAAATGGGTAATAGTCAAGGATCATCAATCAAAGGAGGTCTCATAATCTATGCCGACAAAACCTCTTATATTGGTGGTGAAATTGTTTCTGGCAATATTTTCATCCAAATCCAAGAAGGAATACCAAGTTCACAAGTTATTCTTGGCTTCAAAGGAAAAGAATTCGCCAAATGAAGCGAAAGAAGAGGCTCTGGGAAGAACAAGCATTGAAGAAATTATGAAGGTGATCACCATATTTCCAATTTTAAATTCCAAATTTATACCTTGGAAGCATGCCAATTCGCACGTAGTTTTACAATTCCTTTTTCTTTTAAACTCCCAGACCATCTTCCTGGGTCATTTAGCTTTTCAAGTGATAATGCGAGTGCTTTTATTAGATATGAAATGAGAGCGAAACTTGCTTCTATGAGTGGAAAAGCATTTTTAAAAAATAAATGTCCTTTGGAAATTAAGCAGGTAGCTGAAAGTATTCATCAAAATATAATGTGTGAAAAAACGGCTAAAATTTCGACTTGGTGCTGCAGCAGCAAAGGACAAGTTGGGGTTAAGGCAAGAATTGCGAAGGATTATTATACTCCTGATGAGGTTGCTGTGGTTTTGGCTGATATCAATAATTCACTTAGCAAGCTGAAAGTTAAAAGAGTGAAAGCATCATTAACAAGACAAGTTAGATTAAATGGAAAAGAAACTGGATTCAGCGCTGTGATGAATCTAAATATAGCGAATACTGGCCACACTCATTTTTTCAGTGAAACTGTTCTTCAAGCAATTTCTGATTCAGGAGTTCCTGAAGGAATCAAAAGTGATGGAAGCTCTGAAAAAGACCCTCTTTTGCAGGGAAAATTATTGCAAATTATGTTAGATCTTACCCAGGTAAGAGATAAAATCATAGGACATTTTACTACAAAAGGAAATATTGTTGAGTGTGTATACAGCTTAAATGTTGAAGCAGAAATGGATGGAAGCTGTATGTGCTGTGGGGATAGCACTTCTGTTTCTTCGCCAGTGATGATATATCCAGCTGAATATGCCCCTGCACCATTGCCGTCACCTCCAGCAAACTGGAATCCAGAACTTATGGGGCATGTGAATTTGGCTTGGGATCCAAGATATGAGGTTCAGCCTTCACCTTCCAAATAGAAATCTTAATTTAAATTATTCTCAAAAAATTTTTCATATTCATATAATTATAAATTTAAGAGTTCAAATAATAATAATTTTAAAATATTGGATTAAATTATCGTTTTAGTGTATCTCACACTGATTTTTATTGTCTTCTAAGCAATATTGTATTATGTGATCTCTGAAAAATAATTTTTATTTCATTCATTATTCGATTTCTGAAATTACTGTTTCTATATTGTTTGTGCGGATTTAATTAGAAAATAAAATGGGCAATAACAGCCAGAAATCAACAATCAAAGGCGGTCTTATAATCCATGTTGACAAGACCTCTTACATTGGTGGTGAAATTGTTTCTGGGAATATTTTCATCCATATCGAAGAAGCAATACTCGGTGCACAAGTTATTCTTGGCTTCAAAGGAAAAGAATCCGCTGACTGGTCCGAAAGAAGCGGTAACAGAGACTGAAGATATTTTAAAGGAGACCACTGCATTTCCAATTTTAAATCCCTAATTCATACCTTGGATGCATCTCAAGATGCATGTAGTTATACAATTCCTTTTTCATTTAAACTGCCAGATCGTCTTCCTGGGTCATTTAACTTTTCGCAATATAGAGTTAAAGCTTTTATCAAGTATGAGATGAGGGTCAAGCTTCTTCCTGTAGAAGGAAAAGCATTGTTGAAAAATAAATGTCCAATAGAAATTAAGCAGGTAGCTGAAAGTATTCAACAAGATATCAGTCGTGAAACAATAGCTGAAATTTCGACTTGATGTTGCTGCAGTAGAGGAAAAGTTGGAATTAAGGCAAGATTTGTCAAGGATTATTATACTCCTGATGAAGTTGCGGTTATTTATGCGGATATTAATAATTCACTTAGCAAGCTAAAAGTTGCACGAGTAAAAGCATCTTTTTCAAGGTGAATCAGACTAAATGGAAAAGAAAACAGGATCCTTGCCATGGCTCATTTAAACTTAGCTGGTAATGACCATACGCATTTTCACCCTGAAACTCTGCTTGAAGTAGTCTCTGAGTCAGCAATTCCTGAAGGAGTCAAAAGTGATGAAAGCTCTGAGAAAATTACTCTTTCCCCGACAGGGCAATCATTTCAAATCGCTTTGGATCTTACCAAGGTAAGAAATCAAGTTATAGGGCATTTTACCACAAAAGGAAAGATTGTTGAGTGCATATATTGCTTAAATGTTGAGGCAGAAATGGATGGAACTCTTATGTGTTGTGGAGATAGAACTATGGTTACTTCGGATGTGATGATATATCCAACTGAATATGCTCCAGCACCTTTGCCGTCACCTCCAGAAAACTGGGATCCTGAAATTGTGGGGCAAGTGGATTTGGCTTGGGATCCAAAATATGAGGTTCAGCCTTCACCTTCTAAGTAGAGATCATTATTATTTCTGAAATTTTTAATTAAATATATACCATTAAATAATTTATTTATCATTTTAAGTGCTCAAGTATTTCGGAATATTTAATCAAATTTTAGCATTAGTAATAATTCCTCAAGGCATTAAGCTGATCCTATTGATAATCTAGACATGTTAATTACCTTATATATAGCGAGAAATCCTTACTCGTAAAGCAGAAACCAAATGAATTTATTCAATATGAATCCATAAATCCTTTAAATTGTCATTGACCTTAAGTCAATTCCTAATGTTACTGCTTCTATATAATTTGGTGTGGATTTTATAAGAAATAAAATGGGCAATAACAGTCAAAAATCAACAATCAAAGGAGGTCTCATAATCCATATTGACAAAACCTCTTATATTGGTGGTGAAATTGTTTCTGGCAACATTTTCATCCAAATCGAAGAACCAATACTCGGCGCACAAGTTATTCTTGGCTTCAAAGGAAAAGAATCCGCCAACTGGAGAGAAAGAAACCACGGAAATAACCGAGATGGAAGATATTTTAAAGGCGAAAACCGCATTTCCAATTTTAAGTTCGTAATTCATACCTTGGATGCTTCTCAAGATGCACGCAGTTATACAATTCCTTTTTCATTTAAACTGCCAGATCGTCTTCCTGGGTCTTTTAGTTATGAACATGATGGAGTTCATGCTTTTATCAAGTATGAAATGAGGGTAAAATTGATTCCTTTGACAGGAAAAGCGTTTTTAAAAAATAAATGTCCTATAGAAATTAAGCAGGTAGCTGAAAGTATTCAACAAGATATCAATCGTGAAACAATAGCTGAAATTTCTACTTGGTGCTGCTGCAGCAGAGGAAAAGTTGGAATTAAGGCAAGATTTGCCAAGGATTATTATACTCCTGATGAAGTTGCTATAATTTATGCTGATATTAATAATTCACTTAGCAAACTAAAAGTTGAACGAGTAAGAGCATCCTTCACAAGGCAAATAAGATTAAGTGGAAAAGAAGACGGGTTTAGTGCTGTAACTCATTGAAATTTAATAAACGATGGCCATATGTATTTTCACAATGAAACTCTTATTGAAGTAGTTTCTGAGTCAGAAATTCCTGAAGGAGTCAAAAATGAAAGCTCTGAGGAAAACGTTATTTCCCCAGGGCAATCATTTCAAATCGCTTTGGATCTTACCAGGGTAAGAAATCAAGTTATGGGGCATTTTACCACAAAAGGAGCAACTATTGAGTGTATATACAGCTTAAATGTTGAGGCTGAAATGGATGGAACTCTTATGTGTTGTGGAGATGACACTACTGTTTCTTCGCCTGTTATGATATATCCAGCTGAATATGCCCCTGCACCATTGCCGTCACCTCCAGAAAATTGGGATCCTGAAATTGTGGGGCAAGTGGATTTGACTTGGGATCCAAAATATGAAGTTCAGCCTTCACCTTCTAAGTAAAGATCATTTATAATTTATAAAATTTTTAATTAAATATATAATGTTCGATTAATTTATTTATCATATAAAGTGTTGAAATAGAATATAGCTTTAGAGGATTAAATTTTAGCCTTACTAATTGTTTGCCAAGAAATTAGCTGATCCTTATTGATTATCTGGATAATTAACTCCCTCATAAATTCTTACTGGTAAAAAGCAAGGAACTAAATTAATTTTCTCTATGTAGATCCATATATATTCAAAGACATAAATAAATCGAATTATTTATTTGAAATGTAAAAAATAAACACTTTTCTTATATTTGCTTCTGGTACATTCCTTTATATATCTTACCGATAATGTATTCCCGTTAATTAGAACCATAGTATGCCATTTAGTAGCCATTTCAACTGATTTCACACACCCACAGCCTTGAAAATAGCAGTCCGCAAAACGAAATTGCCCTTCAGTATACCCTCTTAAAAAATTTTTGTTCACATTAAGGGAGACAACGAATTCTCTCAATTAGAAATCATAAAATAGCCTTAATGTTTAAAATTTATCAATTTAATATCCTAAAAATTAAAATATAAAGCACTTTTTATAAGATTTGCTTCTAATAAGTTTCCTCAACTTGTGCCCCGCTTTTTTATGCCCATTAATTACAGCCATAGTATACCATTCAGAAGCTTTATCAACTGATTTCTCACACCATCAGCCTTTAACATAGCATTTAGCAAGAAAAAACTGTCCACCAGCATGCCCAAATTTAGCAGCTCTTTAAAAATTTTTAAATGATCGATAGTAGAATATCTTATCATCATTAATATTAGGATTGTCAACAATATATTTATATGCATTCCGGACCTCAAAGTCATAATATTCATTCATCAAAAACATAAAGAGACCATTATCTTGGCAAGTCTCAGAAGTGCTTGGACTAATTTGTACTGATGAGCTGGGTTGTGCTTCCCCCTCTTTGACTGAATTTTTGGATTTTTGTGATTCAGAGTTTGTTAGCGATATTTCAGAAAGGAAATCATTATTTGGAGAGCTTGCTATTGATGTTGGTAGATTTTCTTTAGCCTTATTGGTCTCAAGGGAGTTTTCCATTTTGCAATTAAAGTTTATAAATTAATAGATATTTATTATCCAAAATGGGTAGAAATATAAAATGTATTCAACAAATTTACCTATTAAAATCTAAAATACCAAGCATTTTTCTTCAGATTTGCTTTTAATAATTTTTTTCAAATAGGGCCCTGATAATTCATTCCCGTTAATCAGAGCCATAGTATGTCATTCCGTAGCCAATTCAATTGATTTCTCACAGCCAATGCCTTCCAAATAACAATTTGCAAGATGGAATTGCCCAGAAGCATATCCACGTTGAGCAGCCATTCTAAACATACGAAATGATTTTTCAATACCCTTCTTTTTATCAGGTTTTCCGTAGTTCTCTTCTATATATTTTCATGCCTTTTCTACTTGAACATCAAAATAAAGTGGAAATTTCCTCTCCTCGGCAATGTTATTTCCATGAATATCAGAAATTCCTTGATTGATTGGCATTGATGAATTTGTTTGAGTTTTTCCTTGCTTGGGCAAACTTTTTGATTTTTCTTTTTCAGGATCATTTGGTAATACTCGAGAAGGAAAACAATCATTTGATGAGCTTGAATTTGATGTCGATGGGTTTTGTTTGATTTTGTTTTCACCAAGCGAGCCCTCCATTTTTGCAGATTAAAACTATAATTAATGGATTTTTATGATTAGCACCAAAAGGATTGAAATATTTTCTCATATAATAATTTTTTATTCTTTGATATTAAAATCTAAAAGCTTTTCATACGCTCAATAAGATTTAGTCTAGAAGTTATGAAGGACATTTATTCAAGACTGAATCCGATTATTTCTTCAGATGATATAGATAACCAGTTACTATTAGCATTTGAGATCATGCAAGATTTTCTTGCTTATTAATTCCACCTTCAGTAAACACATTTATTTTGAGAGAATTGTTCAATGATATGCAGTCCTTTAAAGGCTTTCTTTTAGGCAGCATTTGCCTACGATTAAGATATTGGCACTAAGTGATTCTTTTATAAATATTTCAATAATAAAATTATTGAATTTTAATAAATAGATAGAATTCTTTCAATTGATTTAAAAAATTGATGTTTGTGTAGGTTTTATAAGTAATTAATTAATGGGTAATAGTCAAGGATCAATAAAAGGCGGTCTTCATATAACAACAGATAAAACATCTTATATTGGTGGCGAAATTGTATCTGGGAATATTTTCCTCCAAATTGATGAGCCAATCTCAAGTTCACAAGTAATTTTAGGTTTCAAGGGAAAAGAGTACACCAAATGGACTACAAATAAAGGCTCAGGGAGGAATAAACACCTAAGGTTTTATGAAGGTAAGCACTGCATTTCAAACTTCAAGAATCAAATTTACACTTTAGATGCTTCTCATTCAGAACGCAGTTATACAATTCCTTTTTCTTTTACGCTCCCAAATAACCTTCCTGGCTCATTCAGCATTTCAGCAGGCAGCACTAGTGCTTTTATCAAATATCAAATGAAAGCTGAACTACTCCCAATAACAGGTGGAAAACCTTTCCTAAAAAACAAACGATCAATTGAAATCAAACAAATAGCTGAAAGCGTTAACCAAAATATATTATGCGAAAAAACAGCACAAATATCCACTTGGTGCTGTATCAAGAAAGGCACACTTGGAATCAAAGCAAGATTCGCCAAAGACTTTTACACCCCAGATGAAATTGCAACTGCTATTGTAGACGTAAACAACTCCTTAAGCAAGCTAAAAGTAACCAAAGTAAGAACAGTCTTAACAAGAAAAGTCAGATTAACCGGCAAAGAAACAGCACTTTCTGCATTAATCGATCTAAATCTCACAAATTCTTCTCATTATTGTGGTATTGGTGACAATATTGTGGAATCTTCCATTGATTGTGGGATTCCTGAAGGAGTTAAAAGTGATGGAAGCTCTGAAAGTGACCCTCTTTTACAAGGAAAATCAGTGCAAATTTCTTTAGATTTGAGTAAGTCAAGAGAACAGATAATAGGACATTTTACGACAAAAGGAACAATTGTTGAGTGTAGCTATAGTTTGATAGTAGAAGCAGAAATGGATGGAACATGCATGTGCTGTGGGGATAGCACTTCAGTTTCTACCCCTGTGATGATATATCCAGCGGAATATGGCCCTGCGCCGTTGCCGATGGCACCAGAAAACTGGAATCCAGAACTTGTAGGGCATGTGAATGTGGCTTGGGATCCACAGCATGAAATACAGCCTTCTGCACCTACTCAGTGGTAAAAATCTTAATTTAAATATTCCTTAAGAATTGTCAGGTAAAATAACCTGGGATTTAATAGATGATATCATTTTAAAGTAAGAGGCAGTGCAGGTAAATACTCATGAATAATTTTTAACAGTAAATAAATCAAGTTATGAATAAATTATTACCAAAAAGCAAATCTAATTAAAAGTTGCAGCATTTTTGAAGTCTGTTTAACTTTGATATCACCGGCATATATTTAGTATTGCTAATTGTATCTCTTGTAAAAATCGATATATAACTTGAAAATAAGGGAAAAAAAATTTTGGTATTAAAGGCTCCAGACAAGTGTGGGAAATCTGAATCATGTAGATGATGTCAAAATGTGAAAAGTGTAAAGATGTGAAAATGCAAGAAGTGTGAGAATATAGGAAATGCTGAATATTCTTAACTTGTAGAAATATGAATTTTCTTTGAGACCAACAGCAAAAAATAAAGCATTCTTCGCTTAGCTTTAATTGAATGAATCAGATTAAATTAAACCCAAAGACGTTCTTATTGAAGCATAGAAAAAATGCACTTGATGAACTCATCTTATTTCTTTGCGATGATATCCTATAATTTCTCTCGAAACACTCAATAGCTTAAACCCTATGCACTATGAATCTTTTAACTTTATCTAAATCTATAATCAAAAACTCATCATTTACTATCTCGATTAAAATCATATATTTATGCTTTTTCTAATTAATAAGTTATAAATTTTTTGAATATGAATAATTGATTAAATTTTCAAAATGTCCGATTCCCTCCAAGAATCACTTTTCTTTGGAAACCAACTTGCCAACTGTGCCAATTTCGAAGAAATCTTAAAATGCTTTATCTGTCTCGGACGAGTCGTCGACGCAAAAATGTGTCCCTCATGTTCAAAACTCTGCTGCTACACCTGTATAGTCAAATGACTAACAGAACAACGCTCACAATGTCCTCATTGCCGTTCTCCTCTGCGTCCCCAAAATCTCGTAAGCTGCCGTTTTGTTGCAGAAATTTCTCAAGCATTAGAAAGTTTACAAGTCACCAAGCCAGATCCAATTGAAAAATGTTCAATTCATTCAGCCCCTTTGAATTATTTCTGTATCACTTGTTCTCTTGCTATTTGTTCTGATTGTGCTATGTTTGGCTTAGAACACAAAAACCATGAGTTTAAACACCTATCCCCTGTATATGATAAACATGTAGAAGTTATCAAACAAGAAGCCCAAGGACTCAGAAAAAGACTGAAAGATTTAACAGTGATTTTACATACAATTGACCAAAATATTGAAAAAGTGAAAAAAAATCAAGAAACTAAAAGCAATGAACTTGTACAGTATGTAGGGACGCTAAAAGATAAGCTAGAAATGCAGCTGCAAGGGAAATTGCAGAAATTCAATGAGCATAGAGATATTATTTGTGAAGAAATTGATAATCTTGAAAATATTAAAAATGAAATAAGCAAACAGGTGGAACAAAGCTGTAAATCAAAATTAATTTCAAAAAGCCCAGAAATTATGAATATTTTAAAAGAAATCAAAAATAAGCCGATTATTGATTTTCAAAACGAAAACGTATCTGTTGAATTTGTATCAGAAATTTCTCCAGCTTACGATGCAGGGATTTTTGAAATAAATAACTTTTCCAGGCTCAGAGTAACCACAGAAGTAGTTTATTCAGAAGTTTTGCAAACAAATGGCATTTCTTGAAGACTAAAAGTATATCCGAACGGAAACGGAGTCGCCAGAAATCACTATATTTCAGTATTTCTTGAAATGGTAAAAGGCCTGCAAGATACCAATAATTATGAATATCGCGTAGAAATGGTAAATCACGCTGACCAAAACTTGTGCGTGGTTAGAGAATTCGCATCAGATTTTGAGTCTGGAGAATGCTGGGGGTATAACAAATTTTTTAAAATTGATTTATTAAAAGAAGAAGGCTATTTAAGCAAAAACGACTCAGTTGTATTAAGATACTATGTGAGGG
>CATKHM010000846.1:0-13345 GCA_949751825.1 Blepharisma undulans | reverse complement strand
TAGTAAAGTAATACTGGTCGCAAAGCATTGCGGCTTTAAAAGGGCTTTTTAACTGTTCTTGAAGTAAAGCTTCGAGGTTTTGAGGTTCTAAGTAATTATTATTCTTTATGGCCTTAGTCAATTATACTTATAATGATATGGCAATTATTTTCAAAAGCGGCAATTATATACTTAGATAGAGATAAATTAAAAATAACAAGCAAAAATGGATTATAAGTTTAATATAAATAAGAAAATTAATATTCCTGATTTATGAATAATTATTACAGTAAATAAATTTATTTGTATATAGAATGAAAATTCCAGTAGTTTTCTTTTTTCAATTGCCTACTGCAGGTACTAGCATTTTCCTTCTTTTACATAAGGTTTTTGAAAAGTTTTCAGTCTCTTGCATATAAATGCCAATCTTAAAAGAATATTGATTGCTTGCAATTAATTTTTCCAATCAAAATATTTTCAATTTTTGAAACTATCATCACAAATTAAGCTCGCATTAACAAGCATTTTCCTTTGCCATTAGGAACACTAATAGATAGCCTTCCTTTATATGCATTACTTCCATTATCATAGATCCACTTGCAAATTCTTCCAAAAGGATTTTCCCTCTTGGACCTGGCTATTGTTGGCATTACTTAACCAGCAACTATCTGTTTGTTATTTATATACTCCAAAAAGGTTAAAAAGTATGAATTATATTTAAAAAACATAATTCTGAAGGGATTTGGTATAAGTAAATAGTTTACAGATTAATTTTCTCCAAAGGCGAATAAAGAAAACCTAACACCCTATAAAATGCAGATTTCAAAAATACTAAAGAATGCATATTATCTGGTTTATACGATATTTTTTTAAATAAATATTAGAAAATTTCAAATTCTAATTGGATGAGGATTTAATTAGGATAATTTACAATCCATTCCCCGAGTATTTTCCATTTTTGAAGCCTCCCTCATACAATAGACTTCCATCGACCAAAATTTTTCCTTGACCATGCAGACGACCTCCAGTTCACGAACCTTGATATACTCCATCTTTAGAAGCCAAAGTTCCATTTATAAGCTCTCCAAAGCTGAAGATGCCCTCTTGGTAACAGTCACCTTCAACTAATTTGCCTTGTCCATGCATCTGATCATTTTTAAATTGACCTGTATAAGTTTGATTACCAGAATAAACAGTTGCATATCCATCCTTTAGTCCATTCTTAAATGATCCATCAACGATAAGCTTTCCATTTTTATAGCCCTTACAATTTCCATGCAATTTATTTCCAACTCCTTTGCTTTCCTTTAAAATCCCAGCAGCTACTAAGTCTGTGCAGAGCCTATATGCTTATTAGGACTAACGAAGTGATATAGCAAATTAGCCGAATGATCTAATTGATATATAGAGAATTAATATTTAATTATCGATATTCATGATGAAATCTTCCAAGATCAAATCTGAGGTCAAATCCTTGATAAATTTGCAAATTTCTATATCCCCCAATCTATCCAAAAATTGCAACTTTTGTGCAGCGCAATCTTGGTCAACCGAAGTGTATCAATTTCTATCATTTTTTAATACTTCTATCAGAAAACTAATCCCAAAATACTTCTTCTCCTTCAATTTTTCAATCATTAAATCTCTGGGTATTTTCTCTGACCAATACTTCAGAATGCTTATAGGCACCGAATGAGTTATTCCTCAGTTCACCAGCAATCGGCAGCCTTCTCCATTTAGAAATTTCTTTAAATCGTCTAAAGAAAAGGGGCCTATTAATCTGTCAACTTCATCAAATCTTTCTCTTTTCAATGCAGCCAATATCCGAAAGTAAAATTTTTCTGAGCGATTCATAGTTCGAACAATGCTTTTGGGAAGATTGAGATTATAATCATATCCATCTGATTCCATTTACAATAATAAATATTATTTTTGAGAATTTTGAATGTGATGAATTTATTGATATTATGTCTTATAAATTTGAAATGTTTGATTTCTTCGTCACCTAATTCAATAATATTCCATTTTCTGCCGTTGTAACTCTTGTTGTGATGGAATGCATTCAAATCTCTTGTTTTTTACATCTTCTACCAGACGTCTAATTCCATAACACCTTTTCTCCGTTAATTTTTCAATCACTAAATCTCTTGGTATTTTTTCTGTTACTTATTTCAGAGCACTTAAAGGCACGTGATGCAATATCTCTCAATTTACAAGCAGTCAACAGCCTTTTCCATCTACAAAATTATTTAAGTCAACTAAAGAGAAAGGAATTATTTGCCTATCAACTTCTTCAAATCTTTCTCTCCTCAGTAAAGCTATTGTTTGAAAGTAATATTTTTCTGAGCGATTCAATCTATGAACAGAGCTTTTAGGAAGATCATTTTTATAATCATAATCCTCTGGTTTCATATTTTACTTTAAAGTCAGTATCTTTGGGGTAGTGAACTGATCTATTTTGAATAGAAGAAGTGAAATTGAAGAATTTGTTTGATAATGACTTATTAGAAAATTAATTAGTTTGCATTCAAAAATAATTGATTACATAAATCGATTAGAAAAATAAAAATATATAAGGTTAATCTTAACCTTTAAAAAACACTGCAGTACTTTGATCTGCGCTAATTTGTTTCAATATTTTTGCCTTTAGAGAATTTATAAGACGAAATCACTGCAGCTAAATCCTTAATGGTTTCTTCTGAAGCTAATTCATTTGAAAAATTTCATTTTTGTATAGCATAAAGTATCTTCAAAGCATCAATACAACCAAGAATTTCTGCCTTACTTTTATAAAGATTTTCATCAACATCAACAACAAAAAAAAATACTTGCATTTATCAATAATGCCTTTATTCACCCAATAATCCGAATTTATTATTTTTGTCTCAACTTTCATCAGAACAGTTGCGAATTATGGAGAAATTAAAACTCAAAACTAAAATTTGAAAATGAAAAAAAAAGACGTGATGACAAAAGAATTGATAGAACTTTAAGATTAGCGGTAGTTAGCATACCTGATAGGTTGAAGTAAAACTAATCATAAGAAAAAAAGATGATGGAAAATAAGATATATAATTAAAAAATGATAGTGCAAAAGGCGCTTGGATAAGGAAGATTAAAAAATCACCAAATACTAAGCAAAATGCTATAAGTTTTATTTCTAGGAATTATATTTAATAATTTATAAATTAGAATAAAATTAAATTTTTTTTACTTTAGTGTCTAACATCAACAATCATCTTTCCTTCAGATCAAACTTGTAACAGTATATAGGACCATATCCACATCCAATATACAACCCTCCTTTATTATATGCATAATTCACTTGTCAAGGAAAAGTGATTGATGATCTGCCAATTGCTCTCCAAGCAGTGTCACTTCCAATTTCGCTTTCATATACTGATCCATTGAATTCAACCAAATACAGTCTCTCTGCATTTATAAGGACCTTTCTTTGCTTTTCTGCAAATTCATAAGGAATTGTAGAGTAAGAGTCAATTTCAATTGAATACAATAAAAGCTTTCTATTATTTTTTCTAGAAATCAAAATATTCCCATTAAATATTATACTATTGCATTGGTTATCAGGTTGTGGCATTGGAGTTAATTCTCTTCATCGATTTTGAACCAAATCAAATTTACGAGATAGATAAAGAGAGTTATGGCCATCAGTTCCTCCAAAGCAATAAACGCTTTGGTTGAAATAGATAGCTGATGATGATCCGCAAGGAGCTCCAGATGGCAGAACTTCGACAAAGCAATTCTCATCAATCAACAATGTAATCCCTGACAGTGGATAATTTCCATAACAGAACAATTTCCCATTTGAAAGTTGAGTTATGCAAGTAGCTTTGTTTAAGACTTCTGGAGTTTGCAAGATTTTTTTTTCTAAGCTTTCACTTTCAGTGTCATAAATACATAACGTAGTTGCATTATTTTCTTCTCTAATATTATAAACAATTGGTTTTGGATGAAAAGAGTTGAGATCTTGCTGAACAGTGATTTTAGGGCTTTGAGAGGTTTCTATTGTTCCTACTTTGAGATTCCTTTGAGGGATTTTCATTTGGATTTTGACTTCTTCTTTTCCTTCTTCAGATCCTTTTTAATCCTTACTGTTATCATTTATTATGCTACTTGATAAATTAGTTGTTTTGTTAATTGATTCGATTTTTTGACATTGCTTCTCTTCAGGAATTGGAACTTTTGTATTGCCAAAAACCAAATTAGTACTCTTATTTTCTTCTGTATACAGCAGCTGAGCATAGGAATAATCATGATGAGTCTAAGTTATGCTTACCATATTATCAATTTTCTGTTTTTCTACTTCATTTATGTGACTGATGCCTTTGAATTTACTTGGAACCTGAGGATTGAAAATATTTACTTTGCTTTCTGTTTTTTCTTTCAATTCTTTATTTTCTCCTTAAAGTTCTTTTATAATCTTATTTTTTTCATTTATTATATTGTTTAGGTGGGAAATTTCCACAATCTGCCACTCAACTAGTTCTTGTAGTGTCCCATTTGCATTTCTAAATTCCGAAATTTCTTTTTCAAGGAGCTCATTCCTTTCTCTTTCTCTATTGAACAAATTTTGATTAATTACTAAGTTCATAACAGATCCTTCTGGAATTACAATGCCTAAATATTGAGTTTTGCTGATTATAAGGTCAGCAGTTAAAATATCTATTACACTTGGCCTATCTCTTCGTTGTTTTTTTAAGCATCAATCAACAACGAACCGTAGCTCATTCGAGAAATGACTTCTAATTGGTCTATGCTGCTCATTTTGTATTTTTATTGGATTTGGATTGTTGCCAAAAGGAGACTCAAGATTGCACAGATAATAGATAATGCATCCAACTGCCCAAATGTCGCTTTCTCTGGTTGGACTGTTTCCATTATATTCGCTTATTCTGGGAGAGAAGTAAGCGGGAACTCCTTGTTTTGTTTTTGTTGGTATCAAGTGAGAAATTCCAAAATAAGCTATTTTGATATTGTTATTTTCGTCTAAAAGGATATTCTGGGGATGAAGATCTCTATGAATAATACCTAGTCTATGCAAATACTCGAGCCCAAAGCAAATCTGTATGAAATACTTCCAGATTTCGTCTTCTGTAAAGCCTTGAACATCGATTCTGTCATTAATGGCTTTAAGCAGATCGCCATTTCTACAATAATCTACGATCATATATATCTTAGTTTCATCCATATAAAAGTTCTCCAGATGAAGCTTATAGGGATTGGGAAATGCCAGAACTTTTAACTCATTTTCGATTTCCCTCCAGCTTGATGTAGTTCTAAGCAAAGTCTTCATTGCATAAAACTTTGGTTCACCTCAATAAATATTCCTTTTCTTTACAACTTTATAAACTCTTCCATAAGCTCCAAAATTGATTTCATCGATTAATTCATAATTTTCAATTAATTCCTTAGGATAAGTCAACTGCATTTTATTATTATCTGTTGAAATTATTCTTGCTCAAAATGAACTTTTAGAATTTCTTTGAACTTATAATTTAAAGTAAATATGGTCGAAAATGATTTATAAGCTCTTCTATACAATTCAAGCTTCATAAGTGGTTAAATTATGCTTAATGAAGCTCAGAATTAAAAAGCACGTATACTGGAAGAGAAAGTTTGGCAGGGTGCTTTGCAAAGCAAAGTTATGAACAAAGCCTAAATGAGCAAAGAAATTAGGGTTATGCAATTATTTAATTATAGAAGGATTAAAATTTTAATTATTGAATTAATTTTAGCTATCTCATTGGATTTATTATAGATAAAATTAATTTAATTAATTAATAAATAATGTACCGCTACTGTCTAGACAGCTTAGGGTGTATTTGTTTTAGAGTAAGTTGAGTGGGTTCATGAAAAATCTGTATGGAGATACAGTTGATTCGGTTAGGAAGCAGTAATTAAAGTGTATAAAGAAATTGAGGAGCATTTTAGAGGAGGATGGGTAGAAGAAGGGCTGCTAAATGAAATTTTGGGAGAACTTAGGAGCGATAGCCATGTCAAAAAATTGTCAAAGGTTTTAGGTTATAACGTAAATGATGAAAATGATGAAACTTTGGTGACTGACTCAATGTGGCAAAGTTGATAAATGAGATTTCGCCAAGATCAAATAAAACTTCATTGAGATGATGAATAAAGATGAAGACTAAGATGTGAGGTTTTTTACTGAGCAAACTTTAATAACTTTTGGGCAATAAACCATATATTTGTGATAGAAAATTTTTATTTATAAAAATTCATCCCTGAAGTAGCAGAGCCCGCCAAGTCTGCAAAGCCGGCAGCTTTGTCTAAATTAGTCTTGACTGAGCTTGAAAGATACAAAAAAGACTCAAAATCATACAAAGCATCTTTTAAAAATGCTTTCAATTCTTTGAGAACTTAAAATCGTCTGAAAAAAAATTCTTGTCCAAAGCAAAAAATTGAACTAAGAATACTTCAATCTCTTAAAGAGCCTAAATATTCAAAGAAATTTTAATCAAATAGAAGACGGGATTGCTTTTTAAATGAAAATCCACATTATTTTGAAAAAGACAACTATTTGAGGCTGTAAGGCATTGGGTTGATAATTTCGCATATTCTTGTGCAGAGCAGCTTAAGTGTTTTTCTCGAAGCTGACAACTTTTATAAGAAATTGTTAATTCTGAAGAAATCGAAGCAATTATATAACATTTGAAGTTAAAAATTGACCTATAAAAATTATGAGTCACTCATAGCACATTAAGGCAGCTTATTTTAGAATCAGAAGCAAAAAACATCCAAAAAAAGCAAAACAAGCGCGCAAATATTTCTCAATCAATAATCGACTATATACTGATAATCTGCGAAATAATTAAAAAAGTTATAAAAGAAAAAGACTTATTAATTAGTTATTTCACAGCCGAAAAATCAGAAGGTCCTTAAGATACATCAAGAAACTAATGAACAATCTCTACATCGGTCTCTATGAATCCTGCTGAGAAAAATAATCCAAGATCACAATTTAGACATCCTCTGCAAGCTTGCCTTAACATGAAACGAGATTTTATTTAAGAAAACTCAGCGTTAATTTATTGTTCCTTGCGATCTAATGAAGAAAAACATCCAGCATTGAAAATTACTAGTTTGCATTCAAAAATAATTGATTACATAAATCGATTAGAAATAAAAATTTATAAGGTTAATCTTAACCTTAAAACACGTTGCAGCATTTTGATCTGCGCTCATTTGATTCAATATTTTTGCCTTTCGAGAATTTATAAGACGAAATCACAGCAGCTAGCTCCTTAATGGTTTCTTCTGAAGCTAATTCATTTGAAATTTTGCTGTTTTGAATCGCATAAAGTATCTTCAAAGCATCAATACAGCCAAGAATTTCTGCCTTGCTTTTATAAAGATTTTCATCGACATCTACAATAAAAAAATTCTTGCATTTATCAATAATGCCTTTATTTACCCAATAATCTACTTCACGGTCAGTTTCAATTGCCTCTATTTTGCTCCTGCTATTTAAACTGGCAGTCTCTGCTGTTCTTTTGATAACATTTTCACGTGTATCCGGATTCAAACCCAAAGTGTGAACAAGTCTGATTGCACTCTTTTTAATATTATTTTCGATTATTAGGCTGCCTGCCGCAGTAACAGTATTGCTAAGCAAATTTCCTACGAAGGGAGTTAGTTTAACTGCACTTGAAAAAGCAGTAACCATAACATTCGAATTATTCAAAACAAGATTTCCATCATTACAAATAATTTCAGCCTCCTTAAGAGCATTATAAAGCTTATTAAATAAAGCTTCATAATATTTTCTAAGATCACCTACTATTTCCGCATTTACTTTTAAAGCATAATCCTCAATTTCACTCCTATCCGCTTTCTTTGCCCAAAGATCAGCAATTCTTTTATTCGTTGCTTCTTGATACTCCTCAAACATTTTCTCAAGCAATTTAATTTTATTTTGCACTTCTTCTGCCTGTTCATTTTCTTTCTGATCCAAACAATCAACTGCTTTTGCAATAATTTGCGTTTGTTCCACTTTGGCTGCTTTTTCTTGCTGCTCAATTTCAACTAAAAGTTCTGGATTATTTTCAGCATTTTTTTTGAGTTTTTGAAATTCTTCGTTTACCTCTATGGTGTTTTCTTGGAGTTTTGCAAGTTTTTTAAGCAATTCAGCACGATCTTTGTTCATTGCTTCTTTAATATAATCGATATTTTCCTTTGAGAGAAAAACCGCATTGCTTGCTTTACTTGTTTGTATCTGTTCCATCAGCTCGTAAGCTTTATTAAAGTCTTGAAGGGCTTCTGTTTGTTGTCCTAGAATATTGAATATTTTGGCGCGATTGCAATAAGATACAGGATGATCAGGTTTGTGACTGATAGCCAGGCTGAAAGATTCTAGAGCTTCTGGATACTTGCCAAGAGCATTGAAAGAATTGCCTTTGTTATTGTGAGCAAATGAATAATCTGGTTTGAGCCTAATTACCTCATTATAATTTTCGATCGCTTCCAATTGTCTGTTTAATTTTGCTAAAGCATTTCCTTTATGAAAGTAAGCCAAAAAATTGCCCGGTTTTTGCCTGATTAGTTCATTTGAATTTCCTATTGCATCATCAAATCGTTCCAAATGATAAAGTGCTATTACTTTGCTAATATAAGCATCTTCATAGCTCGGATTGAGTTTTATTGCCTCATTAAAACATTCAATTGATTCGTTATATCTGCCTAGATCTTTTAGATTGACTCCTTTATTATAGTAAGGTAGATAATCATTAGGTTTCATTCTAATTTGAATGTCATAGCACTCTATTGCTTCAATATATTTTCCTAGTTTCTCACAACATTCTGCTTTGCCAATGTAAATATTTTCTCTCTGAGGATCTAGTCTGGCCGCTTCATCAAAAGAAGCAAGTGCTTCAAGATACCTACCTAAACCGTTGAGAGCAATTCCTTTATTACTGTAAGGAAGATAATCATCTGGACTGAGTCTTATAGCTTCATTGTACGCATCCACTGCCTCAAGATATCTTCCCAAATCACTGAGAACACCTCCTTTATTTATGTAGGCATTAGTATAATTAGGTCTGAGCTTAATGGTATTTTCAAAACATTCTAGTGCTCCAATTTTATCGCCTGCATCGTCCTTTTCGACTCCTTTATTGTATCAGTAGATGTGATTTCTGGATGAATATTGATTCATAATTTTATTAATTATCGTTTTTTTATTAGGTCTATTTTGGCCAACATGAAGAGCTATCCAAATAAAATTTCCCAAAAACAATTTAGTATAGATAAGCATTTTGACAAGTATTAGACAATCGAGTATTGGAAGAAAGATAAGGTGAAAAAGGTTATAGATAAATTTTTTCGAAACCGTTAAATTATTAATATAGTCTAATATGATTATTATGACGAAATAGTTTTATAAGCCCAAAAGAATTTTCATAGCTTTCTATTTTTTCAGAGCAAGACTTTATTGTTGAAGACAACATAATTTTGTTAATTGATTTTGCTTCTATATATAGTATTTTATTGCTACAGGAGATCTGCTTGATTTTTGAAAGCAGCATCTTTATTAAGGCAAGTAAAAGCATACCTATTCAAGACTAGCCTTTACTATAGCATTTTATTCAAAATTTTTTTCCCAAATTATAAGAGTAATAATTTTTTATCATTGTAAAAATCTCACATTCAGGCCTGAGTTATAACTTTTTATTCAAATTTTAGCTTCAAAGCTTACCATAGCCTAATTTTGGTATGCTTGATCAAAGTCTTATAATAACCATCCAGCTTGGTGTTGATAATCAAGCAAAATTTTCTTTAATTATATTAGAAACCGATTCCTTCCATACAATCTCTTGGATTTAGGCTTGTCTTTTGACTGAAATGAGAAAAAAGTCGCAATAATTGCATCTTAACTAAGAGCCCATATGTTTTCAGAATAGTATCCTTCCAATAATTATTTTAATATCCTCATTTAAATATCTAAATTATTTCCAAGATTAAAATTTTGATAATTTTAATCATATGGTTTGAGGTAAATAAATTTAATTAATTACTCTATCATATATTTATGCTCTTTATTCGCTAGCACTTTGAAATTATCAGGATTTTGATAAAGCATTTTCTTGCATTTTTATTTAAGAGCTTTACACTTAATAGGTGACATATTTAGCATAAGAAAAATTGAAATTTTCTGATCTATTTTTGTTTTGCATGAAAATTAATAGCAAATCTGCAGTATACTCTTCCATTTTTACACTTTTCTAAATGGCCTAAACATTTTCTATTCAAAAACGATCAGCAAATACCTTTTATTTGATTTTTCCAAAAATTGAGTTTTTGTTTATTTAAGAATCTTAAAGAAATAGACTCTGATGGATATGTTTAAATTACTGATATTGAATTTTTAATATATACGATAAAATATAACTTTTGTTTGATAATTAAATATAAGGTTTAATGCAAAAGATTTAAAGACATTAATAAAGCTATGGAGTCTGAACTTTTGTTTGATAATTAAATATAAGTTTTAATGCAAAAGATTTAAAGCCATTAATAAAGCTATGGAGTCTGAGACAGATAAAGACTATATATACTGGCTTGATCAAGGAAATCAGTTTGCAAAAGAAGAAAATCTTGATAAAGCAATAGAATGCTATGACAATGCAATATTTCTCAAAACTGACTTTGCAAAAGCTTACAGTAAGAATAACTTAATACAGAAGGAGCCAGAAATGTTATGATACAGTCACAAGATCTCTCATACAAGATGTTTATTGCCTTGAAATCATGCTGCTCCATGATCTAAAGAAGCAGGATAGCAGTACTCAAAACAGCTACTACAAGCAATTGAGAGCTGTTAGAAGAGATTAAGGAGCAAGAAAAAGGAGTTAAATTTGAAATAGCCAAAAAAATCAAAACATCAATTGAGTATTTTAATCAGGAAAACAAGGACCACCAAAAGCAACACTATTAAAAATTCGTCAGCTATTAGTAGAAATAGATCAATTTTTAAAAAGAATTTCTGTGCTTAAAGTGTCATTGCCCAAAGTTGAAAATCAAAATGATGAAATCAATCCTGCTGTCCATGGAACAGAATAAAGAAAAAGCGATACCGAAAAATATCACAAAGCTCTATTTGACAGACTTTCCAATGCTCTTAAAGAGGCTGACATTATTTGTTTATATGGAAATTTTTTTACTCCTAAACACTTTTCTTCTTCATTTACTTCAGAGCCATTATCTTTGGGGTAGTGAACAGATCTATTTTGGATAGAAGAAGTGAAATTGAAGAATTTGTTTTGATAATGACTTATTATAAAATTGAGTAGTTTGCATTCATAAATAATTGATTACATAAATCGATTATAAAAAAAATTTATAAGGTCAATCTTAACCTTTAAAACACGTTGCAGCATTTTGATCTGCGCTCATTTGCTTCAATATTTTTGCCTTTAGAGAATTTATAAGACGAAATCACAGCAGCTAACTCCTTGATGGTTTCTTCTGAAGCTAATTCATTTGAAATTTTGCTGCTTTGAATCGCATAAAGTATCTTCAAAGCATCAATACAACCAAGAATTTCTGCCTTACTTTTATAAAGATTTTCATCGACATCTACAATAAAAAAATTCTTGCATTTATCAATAATGCCTTTATTCACCCAATAATCTACTTCACGGTCAGTTTCAATTGCCTCTATTTTGCTCCTGCTACTTAAACTGGCAGTCTCTGCTGTTCTTTTAATAACATTTTCACGTGTATCCGGATTCAAACCCAACGTGTGAACAAGTCTGATTGCGCTCTTTTTAATATTATTTTCGATTATTAGGCTACCTGCCGCAGTAACAGTATTGCTAAGCAAATTTCCTACGAAGGGAGTTAGCTTAACTGCACTTGAAAAGGCAGTAACCATAACATTCGAATTATTCAAAACAAGATTTCCATCATTGCAAATAATTTCAGCCTCCTTAAGAGCATTATAAAGCTTATTAAATAGAGCTTCATAATATTTTCTAAGATCACCTACTATTTCTGCATTCACTTTCAAAGCATAATCCTCAATTTCACTCCTATCCGCTTTCTTTGCCCAAAGATCAGCAATTCTTTTATTCGTTGCTTCTTGATATTCCTCAAACATTTTCTCAAGCAATTTAATTTTATTTTGTACTTCTTCTGCCTGCTCATTATTTTTTTGATCCAAACAATCAACAGCTTTTGCAATAATTTGTGTTTGTTCCAGTTTGGCTGCTTTTTCTTGTTGCTCAATTTCAACTAAAAGTTCTGGGTTATTTTCAGCATTTTTTTTGAGTTTTTGGAATTCTTCATTTACCTCTATATTGTTTTCTTGGAGTTTTGCAAGTTTTTTAAGTAATTCAGCACGATCTTTGTTCATTGCTTCTTTAATATAATCGATATTTTCCTTTGAGAGTAAAACTCCCTTGCTTGTTTTACTTGCTTGTATTTGTTCCATCAATTCGTAAGCCTTATTAAAGTCTTGAAGGGCTTCTGTTTGTTGTCCTAACATATTGAATGCTTTGGCGCGATTGCAATAAGATACAGGATGGTCAGGCTTGTGACTGAGAGCCAGGCTGAAAGATTCTATAGCTTCTGGATACTTGCTAAGAGCATTGAAAGCATTGCCTTTGTTATTGTGAGCACTTCAATAATCTGGTTTGAGCCTAATTGCCTCATTATAAGATTCGATCGCTTCCAATTGTCTTTTTAATTTTCCTAAAGCATTTCCTTTATAAAAGTAAGCCGAAGAATTGCCTGGCTTTTGCCTGATTAGTTCATTTAAATTTTCTATTGCCTCATCAAATCGTTCTAAATCATAAAGTGCTATTACTTTGTTAATGTATGCATTTTCATGACCTGGTTTGAGTTTTATTGTCTCGCTAAAACATTCAATTGCTTCGGTATATCTACCCAGATCATTTAAATATACTCCTTTATTATAGTAAGGTAGATAATAATTAGGTGTGATTCGAATTGCAATGTCAAGGCAATCGATCGCTTCAATATGTTTTCCTAATTCCTTAAGAGCTCCTGCTTTGCCAATATAACTACTTTCTTTATTAGGCTGAAGTCTGATTGATTCATCATATGAAGCAATTGCTTCAAGATGCCTGCCTAAACTCCTGAGAGCAATTCCTTTATTACTGTAAGGAAGATAATCATCTGGATTGAGTCTTATAGCTTCATTGTACGCCTCCACTGCCTCAAGATATCTTCCCAAATCATTGAGAACACCTCCTTTATTTATGTAGGCATCAGTATAATTAGGTCTGAGCTTAATGGTATTATCAAAACATTCTAGTGCCCCAATTTTATCACCTGCATCGTCCTTTTCGACTCCTTTATTGTATCAGTA
>CATKHM010000845.1:0-13350 GCA_949751825.1 Blepharisma undulans | reverse complement strand
TTTATTAAGAATCATCTCCATTTATCCACAATATATAACTTCATATGGCTTTGAAGTTTTTCAAAAGTTAATCCTTATTTGCATTGAGAATTTTCAAGCTATTGATTTAACAATCAATGAATCTGAACCAGCTCAAGTTCAAAACTCAAGTTTTCGATCTGGTATATATGATATTATGCATGAGATAATCAAATCATTTCGTGATGATTTAGATTGCCTTGCCAAAATATCATTATTTATGATGCCAATCTTCGATTTTGAATTTAGCAATAAATTTTTTAAATGTATTCAATCAACTTTGCCTATTTTGAAAAAAATCCTTGAATATACACCTCCTGAGACACAAAAGAATTTATGCAAATATGCTGAATTATTGATAAATCAGTATTTAAATTGCAATGTGAATTTCTATTACCCACTCGATGTAATTAAAATTTTTATTGAGAAATATAGTGAGTCGATTGGAATACAAATATATTTCAATTTTATCAGAAATTCTTTGGAGAAGGAAAAAGTTAGAATTCAAGGAAGATATGTCCTACTGATATTATTAGAAAGCAGAAAAGGTCTCATTGATAACTTTCTTCCTGAAATAATTGAATTGACAAAATTTCAAACAGATGGAAATTTTGATTGGAAATTACTTTGCATAGCACTATGAAATAATCCAAAAATAGCCTTAATGGAATTGAAACAGCAAAATATTTTAGATCCTTTTATTGAATTCATCAATCTAAATTATTATTGCATACGAGATAACTATTTAATTTGTGGTATTTGTTCATTATTTTTAGTCATAGAAAAAATTCTTCCAAACTATTCAATTCACCTTTCCTCAATACTAAAATCAATACTTTCATTTTGAACTCGAATGTATGGTTGGGATAATAGCTCTAATGATGAAAACGAAGATGAGTACACATCAGAAAGTGATGAGGATAATTATGAATGCAATCTAAATTATCCTTTTTGTAGCATGCTATTCAGAGAAGTCGATTTCAAGAAATTTATTTGGAGTTCAATAGCAAATTTTCGATATAAGAATCCTGATTTATATCGCGAAATAAAAAGAAGTCTTAATGAGCAAGAAATTTTAACTTTAAGATCAATAATTAGTGATTAGTGATAAAGATATGTTTATTATTTTTATAGATTAACAATATATAATTGCACTAAACAAAATTTTAGGAATTATTTGATTAAATATCATAAATAAGCATCTACTTATCAAAATAAATTTATTTATAAAATAAATTGATTATCTTCATTTTTTAGCTCAAAGATTTATTTGATTTTTGCTTTTACAACCTTAAAATTGACTTGCTTTCGATTTTTTAAATTAATGGAATATTTTATATATGTAGTAGAAGGCAAAAATCTTCAATTAATCTTGCTATAGATATAATATTTAATAATATTTCTTAGAATTCGCATTCAACATCTAAGAAAGTATCAAAACTCTTCACAGATATTTTCTATAAATTGGCTTCTAAATTAATTTGAATTTTCAAAATGCATTTGAAATTGAATAAAGAAATTTCATTGAATTTTTCAGCTATTAACACTTTTTGAAATTTTAAAAATAAATGCTAACTAGCATAATAATTACAGCTACAAATAGGACATTTTTATTTAAATAAACTTAAACCATTCTTATCTGCAAGCATCACTATTTAGACTCTATAAATAATAAAACTCCAATATTTAAGAGTTAATATTTCATAATAAATAAACTGTTAGAAATTATTTAATTATGAAATATTTAAATTTATCACTTAGGCAAATTCAAATTAACTTATCCTACTTGCTAAGCATAAAACCTGGGAATGGCATGCATATTTGCCCATTATAATAGAATCCAGATTTGCATGTGCAAATATTCGCCCATTCTACATAATATGAATTTGGGTCTCTACAAACGCACGAATTCCCCACCAAAATCATATGCGCAGAATCATAGCAGCTCAAGCATTGATTATTAGTACACTGAGAACAGCTTGGCCCGCACGCACTACAAATATTATTGTAATAGCCATATTGGCACTCACACTTCAGCGTATTCGAATTAAAAATTGCATTGGGGTCAAGACAGGTGCACACTCCTTCATTTAAAACCATATTCATTTCATCAGCACAAGAAATGCATGTAGTTCCATCTTCCAAACAATCATAGCAACTCGCCAAGCAAGGTTTGCACTTGGGCCCTTCACTATAATAGCCAACTGTGCATTCGCATTGACTGGTTTCAGTGTTATATATAGCATTAAAATCTGCGCAAAGGCATGTATTATTAATTAGTAGCAAATTATAATTGCATGAGGTGCATATATCTGATGAAATACATGTTGCGCAGTTCGCAGGGCATTGTAAGCATGAGTAAGTTGAGTTCATATAATATCCATCCTTGCATATGCAGTTATCTCATGATTTAATTGCATTAGAATCGCAGGAACATGAGGAGCCTTTTAATAGAAATGGTGCCATGCATGATTTGCAGTTACTACTATCTGTACAGTTATTGCAGTAACTGTTGCAATAAGCGCATGATCATGTTCTAGAATACGAACTGTAATAATCATAATATCCAGGAGGGCAACTGCAAGTATTTGTTTCTGGATTATAGTAGATATGATCAGCATTACATAAGCAATTGTTTTGAGAATTTAGACTCATATATGAAATGCAAGCTCTGCAAGTATTCTGATATCAATTAGTGCAGGTTCTATTCAAGGTGCAGCATTTATTATCACCACATGGGTAAAAGCCATCATTGCAACTGCACATTCCGTTAATTCAAGTTGAGTTTTGAGCACAAGGCTCTAAACAAGTTCCATCTGCAGAGCATGAATAACAACCACAAGAAGGGCATTCAGTGCTGTTAAAAAATCCTGGTGAGCATATGCAAGCACCTAGCATATTATCTCACGTAAATCCTTGTTGGCAAAAGCATTCCCCGTTTCTAAGGTACATATTCTTCTGGCATGCAGAGCATTTACCATTTTTACAATAAGCACAGCCCTCTATCCCTCCATATAAATAACTATTGCATGGCTGACAAAAAGCACTATTACTTGGTAATCAATAACCTGGATTGCACGAACAGTTTTGAGTGTTTGAGTTATAAGAAGCATTGGGATCTCGGCAATAGCATTTACCTTGGAATAATAACATGTTATCAGCACACTTCAAGCATAAACCATCTATTGAGAACTCTGTGCATGAGTCTGCTACAGGAATACATTGCAAAGTATTTCCAATCAAATTTGGTATAGAATTGCTTAAGCATTCACAAAGGCCAGTTGAAACATTAAAAAATGAGTTTGGATCACTGCAAGTGCAAATTCCACAGCTCAAAGTCATGTTTACGGAATCAATACATGAAAAACATTTGTTATTTTCACAAGTGCCACATAATGGAGATTGGCAATGTACACATTCATTTCCATCAAAATAATATTGTTCTTTGCAAATGCAGCTATTTGTAACTGGATTAAAAGCTGTGTTATTTCCATTGCAAAGGCAAGCTCCTGATATAAGTGTCATTTGTTCTGGGTTTGCACACTCAATGCATGTATTGCTCACAGAGCATGAAGAACACTCTACAGGGCATTCTATGCACACACCTTTAACTAATTGATATCCTTGATTGCAAACACAGAGTTTTTGGCTTGGGATAAAGCTGGCGTTGCTATCGTTACAAGTGCAAACACCATTGACTAAGCTCATATTAAGTTGATCAATACAACTTGTGCAAGTGATACTATTTTTACATGTTGCGCAAGTATTTTGGCAGGCCCTGCATGTTGAATTGATCATAAAGTATCCATATTCATTACATACGCATGAGTTTTCAAGGTCATCAAAATATGCATTCGGATCTTTGCATTTGCACTCTCCATTGCTCAAAATCATATTATTTGGATCTAGACAGCTTAGACAAATAGTTTGATTTGCACATAGTTGGCATGGAGACTGGCAATTAGTGCATTCTCCATCGCGCCAAAAGGCATTATTTTCACAAATACAAATCTCTCCATTAAAATATGAGTTATCAGGACAAACACAAACTCCATTATTGTCAATTATCATATGATCTGGATCAATGCAGCTTAAACACTCAGTGTTGTTCTCGCAGCTCATGCAAGTTTCTAAGCAATCATAGCAACTTGTGTCATTCAAATAGGTTCCTATTGGGCAAAGGCATTGATTAAGCTGCAAATCATAAACAGAATTGTTTGGAAAGGTGCAAACACAAGAGTTATTGAATAACACCATTTGATCAGGAAGCACACAAGAACTGCAATTCATGGCTTCGTTTGTGCAGTTTCCGCAAGGCAAAGAGCAAAGATTGCAGGTGTCATTATTCATATAATAACCTCCTATGCACTGACAAGATAGTGACTGAGTTGAAAAATAAGAATTATTGGGTGCGCATTGACATAAACCATCAGCATTTATAAACATTAGAGGGTCAATACAGGCTAAGCACCCAACACTTTGATCTGTATTATTGCTGCTAGATAATAAACTTCTGGACATGCAAGACACTGAAGTTTATCCTGTGATAAATAGTATCTTCCTGAGCAATGACACCCATTAATTCCATCAGGATAAGAGTTAGGATATGTGCATTCGCAACTGTTGTTTATCAAACTGTATGGATAATTTGGTTCATTTGGCTCAAAGCAAGATAAACAATTTGTTTCATTGATACACAAAGAGCACCCGCAAGAGCATGAAAAGCAATCTGAGCCATTTCGAAACATTCCTGCAGGACAGTCACATTCTTTAGTGGTTGAATTGAAAGTTGCTCCTGGAAAACTGCATTGGCAGGTGTCGTTCTCAAAAGTCATTGCATCTGGATCCATACAACTTAAACAAGACCATGAACTATTGCAAGTAGCGCATCCTGTTAGGCAAGGTTCACAAATCTGGAAATTGTTTAAAAAATATCCAATGTTGCAAATGCATCTTTCTTCAGTCATATTAAATGCTGAATTTGAAGGGCAAGTACAGTTTCCATTGAATAAATCCATGCGTGAGTCAAGACATGAGCGACAAAAAGTGCTATTGCTGCACATTTCACATGGAGGCTTGCAATCATAACAAGTTGAGTTTTCCATATAATATCCTTCATGACACTCACAAAGTCCTGATGTGGTGTTCAAAGTTGCAGAAGAATCTTTACAACTACAGACTCCTTCAATTAAGTTCATATTTTCTGAATCAATGCAAGATGTGCAACTATCTTGATTACAGCAAGTTCTGCAAGTCACATTACATGTCTGGCAGTATTGCCCATCAGTCCATGTGCCATCAGGACAAATACAAGCATTTAAAGTAGAATTAAATACTGAGCCTTCAGGATTTGAGCAATAGCATCAATTGTTGTAAAAAGTCATTTGGCTGGGATTTATACAGGATAGGCAGCTATTTGAGCTCGTACAAGATGCACAAATATTAGGGCATGGAGTACATAAACTGGTGCTGTTGGAGTAATAGCTACTCTTGCATACGCAGGTGCTTGTTGGAGGGAAAAATACTGCGTTTGGATCTATACAGTTACAAATCCCATTTTTTACTGACATGTGGGCAGAATCATAGCAAGTGACACATACACCTGCATTTGTATCACAAACTTTGCATGATGAAGTACATGAAGCACCTAAATTGGCATTAAAAAGCTTATTAGCTTTCTCAAGAATTTCAACATTTTCCAGAAAAGTCTTCAATATCCCTTGAACGACTGAGTAAATTGCTGAATTATCATTTTTTTCAAGAAGTAGAGGCACATTTACTTTGATTAATCCTAATTTTTGAGGATAAAGGGACGAGGAACAGTCTTCAAGGCTTAACGGATTTTTTGAATTTTTATCACTTGCAACAAGCAAAACAATGTCTGATGATGGCATCTGAGATAAGGTCTTTTGATCGAACTCAGGGCAAAATGGCTCGCTTGATGTGATTTGGGATAATGAAGTAGGAGAATTCTGAAGAAGGTAGGATGCCACTTGAATAGAATTTTCTAGAAGCTCTATGAGAGCCTTCTTTGAGATTTCATCAAAGTCACTTTTATCATCAAGGATGTAGTCTATTTGAAAGTTTTTTGATATGAACTTTGATGGTGAAAGAAAAGAAGAATCAATAAGATTCGAAGATTTGGCTGGATCAGAGAGCACGAAAGCTAAGAGAAATGCGAAGAAAAGCTTAAGACGTGTTTTCATCTTTTATTATAGCCACATTTTCTCATATAATTAAGACACGCAAGACATTTAAAGCTAATAATTATAGAAAATTTTAAAATTTATGCTTTATAAAGTATATTACAGGCTTTTATATAGAATTTTGCAGGATAAAGCAATGTTTTACTATTCGGATGAGATCAGCATATAGCTTATAAAGATAAATATTTTTTCATAGTGATTTGTAAAGGAATGTTTTAATAACCTATATCCTTTGAATAAAATTAGTAAATCAAAAAGATAGCTGATTAGAGATAATTTTTCAATTAAATTTACTAAAAAATCAAATTAGTAATTTAAATTTAGAGAAAGAAAACTATATATAATCTTGCAAGCTCTGAATTATATTTAAAACTCAATTTTTATCTAAAGTAATTTTTTGAAATTAATTTGATACAATCACTATATTTAAAACCACAAGATTGCTTATTGGAATGTTTTTTGCAATAGTTAATACCTGAAGAAGCGCATTTGCATGCATACATACTTGGTATCAAGCATGCAGACTGCCACGTAGCATCACTTGCCAACCATGTATTTATTATAACGCTGATGCGCAGATGCTAACTAATCTTATATAAAAGTAGGATTAACTGAGTTTATTGTTTTTATTAATAAGCTTTCGAAAATCTTTGGGATTTTAATTGCAATGGGAAAATGGTTAAGTTCAGCAGAGCGAGGATCGATCTCTTTTATAATCTCTTTCAAGTCATTTTCCGAATCATCAAGATAATGGCCATAGGAAGCTAATATCTTTCAATTTTGCTCTCGATAGCTGAGGTAGACTTTTGCAAGGAATTTAGACAAGTGCTTCTTTGGTGCCTTCGCAAGACACTACAAAAATAGACTCAAAAAAGTGAGTTCTATCAAGCAGCTTTGAATGCTTATTAAAATGTTTTGTAGCAGTAAACTCTTGTATAAGTGTATTTGTATACATACTCGACATCAAGCAAGGAGCCTGACTTGAAGCATTGCTTGTTCAGTAAAGATGTTGATAAAAGTGTTTTGGTGCTTTTTAATTTCTTTATGATGGAAGAATAGATTTAATATTAAGCTGATGAGATATTCGCTATATCAACTCTCCAAAAATAGTTTTATACCAATAAGAAATTGACTAAAAATTCACTTTTTAATTTAATATGGAACAAGGCGACAAATTGTTTGTTTAATATCAAAAATCAGTTCATTTATTGCTTAATAATTCATAAATAAAGAATTTCATCTATAATCTTATTCTCAGTTTTAGAATTTTATAAGCATCAATTAGTTTGCAATCGCATATCCTTATTAATCATCTACGCAATATAATAGAAGCACTGATTATCTTTCAAAAATATTAATTTATTTCTTTAATTCATTAAATAAAAAATAAAATCTTATTAAGCTTAGTCTAAACGAACCATTCTTTTTGCATTCAGATCAAACTTGTAGTAGTGTGTAATGTCGCCATCAATGCATCCAATATAAATTCCTCCTTTATTATATCTCCAACTAACTTGATAAGCATAATCGATTAATGAGTTTGCAATTTCTCTCCAAGCAGTGTAACTTCCAATTTCGCTTTCATATATTGATTCACAATTCCTACTACATTGAATCAAATACAGTCTCTCTGCATTTATCAGAATCTTTGTTCTTCCATTCCTAAATCTATAAGGAATTTTAGAGTAAGAGTCAATGCCAATCGAATACAATAAAAGCTTATTCCTATATCCAGAAATCAAAATATTCCCATTAAATATTATGCTATTGCAATTATCATCAGGTTTTGGCATTGGAGTTAATTCTCTTCATCGGTTTTCAACCAAATCAAATCTACGAGATAGAGTTAAAAAACTATTATCATTATCTCCTCCAAAGCAATAAAGGCTTTGGTTGTAATAGATAGCTGATGAGTCTCTGATGGGAGTTCCAGATGGCAGAGCTTCAACTTCATAATTCTCATCAATTAACAGTGTAATCCCTGAAGGTGGATCGTTTTTACCATAACAGAATAATTTACCATTAGGAAGTTGAGTTATGCAAGTACCAGAGTCTAAGACTTCTGGAGCTTGCAATATTTTCATTTCTTTGCTTTCACTTTCAGTGTCGTAAATATATAAAGCAGTTATATTATCTTTTTCTTCATCTTCATTTGCTTCTTCTGATTCTGCTTTTTTTCTGCAGAGATTATAGACTCTTGTTTTTTGGTGATAAGTATTGACATATTCTTGATAAGCCTGCTCAAGTGAATGATCACGAGCACTACCCTCATAAATCAAGCAAGTTGTTCTAAATTCTTGCTCTAACTCTGCGCCATTTGGCTTGCTAAAAATCTGTGATCTTTTCTCTCCAAGAACTTGCAGAATAGTCTCTTTAAGGCTTTTTGAGCCTTTAGTATACTGAATTTTCGACTTTCAATGATTAATATCTATATTACCTTCTTTTTTTGCTGTTGCTTCTACATTTCCTTCTTCAAATATTTTTAAATTCTTATTTCCTTCATTTATTATACTGTCGATGTGGCTTATTTCTGTCTTCTGATATAAAACATTTGCAATATTGTATCAATCTGTAATGACTGGGATTATCATATTTAATTTCACAATTGCTTCTTCAGGTCATAAACTCAATAGTCTTAAAACTCGATTTTGATCCGTTCACAATATTCTTTTGGCTTGATCAATTGTAATAGAAAATTGATTTAATTCAGCTGAACGAGTATCAATCTCTTTTATGATCAATTCTAAGCCACTTTCCGAATCACAAAGATTACTTCCATAAGAAGTTAGAATCTTTATCTTTTGCTGTTGATATCTGTAGTCAGCTTTTGAAAGAAATTCAAGAAGAGCTTCTTTGGTGCCTTCACGAGGCTCTATAAAAAGAGAATCCAAATAGTGCTTTCTATTTTCCAATTTTAAATGCTTTTCGGAATGAATTTTGCAGGTGTATGTTCTTTCAGGAGTGCATTCACATACATATTCGACATCAAGCATGCAGCCTGGCTCGAAACATTGCATGTCGGCCATGTATTTATTATAATGTTAATGCATAGATGCCTAATTAATCTTAACGTAATTATTTTGGCTTTATAAGTCAAAGAGCAATTTAGCTTTGCTAATTGTCATGTTTCAAGAAGAAGCTGCAAACACTTTTTTTAATCAAAATCTAAAAACTTAAAAGAGCTTCTTACATGGTAAAAACAAAGAAATTGAAATCACAATAAAATAAAAGCCTCTGAAAAGCAGCCTTATGGCGCCTTAGCATTCACAGAGTCCATCTTTTAAGCAAATTTTGAAAAATTATCATTGAATTCTATAATTAAAGACTTACTCATTTTCAACAGTATTATGTATTTTGAAAGATTTTATCTCTAAATCTTTCTTACAAAATTTTTAGGGAGAAGTATGTGAATTTCTAGTCTTCGCCTGGAAAATCAGTTGGAAGATGAATATTAGAAACTTTTCTAATATTAAAGTAGGTGTGATAAGACATGAAATTTTCCTAAAGGAATGGAAAAATCACAAAAATGTAAATAGAGGATGAGTAAATAACAACAAGTGGTTGAAGATGTTTTAATTGGAGTGTATGCTTTATATATGATGAAGGCTATTGTAAAGATATTCAGCTTGAGACGCATATTTAACACAAGATTTCAAGAATACTGATGAAGTATTAAGGGCATTTATGTCTCTATTAAGGCCTCATTTTTACATTAGCAAAGGATGAAAAAAAGATTTTCACGGATTAAACTTGAGATTTTTCAGTTGAAATTTTATTAAAATTAGAACTGTTATATTTTGTAAAGCATTTCAAAAATCTTGATATAAATTGAGAAGATATTGCAACACCTTGGCTTTGACTTTGTAATTGCCTATTTATTAGGACAACAACAATGGCCTATAGGCACTAAACAGTTTCCTTGGTGATTCAAGGATTTTGACTTTTGCAAATAATGAAAAAATTACTATGACTAACAATGTAAAGCTTGTATTTGAAAACTTGAATAAAGCTTCCCAAAACTGTTTCTCGTTGTGGTATAATTTATCTTTCTGATTGAGTTTGATCAGGTTGTGAACCTATAATTGCTACCTGGTCAAAAATCAACCACTATGAAAAATTCAAAAATTAAAAATTTTTGGGATTTCAAAGATGAAAGGTCATTATAAATCTCTACAAAGAAAGGAAATAAGCTATTTTCAGTAATGGCTCAAAATTCTGCAGTGCAAGTCTCAAACTTAATTACACTGCTGGCAGTTGTGTTAAATTAGTTTTCTGATGGTGATTAAAACCGGTCCAGTATAATATTTATTTCTTATACGAGATGATTTGGACCCTTGATGCTATGTTTGAGTCAGAAGACAGACATAAATTCCATCATTATTTGTTAGAAGCTCTTTATGGCAAAAATCCGCTCAAGCTTCTGATCCTACCAATCTCGATCTTTATAACAATTTATAGACAGAGTCAGAGTCAATATGCATAGTGTGCTATTTTTTAGTACAATTGGTGACAAGTTCAGAGGAAGATTCAGTAAATTCTCTACTATTTTAACACCATCAATGGCTCTTGCTATGGCTGAAAGAAGCATTTAAGTGTCTCAAAACGCTTCATATATGGGTTTACGATCCAAGCAACTCAAGAGATTAAAGCAAACACAGAAGCTTACATGGAAAGCCTCAATATAGTTACTGATGTCTGCACCCTCTACTATAACAAGATGAAAGACATGCCCATGCTACTCTTCTTCGACAATTTCAAAGGAAGACAAGCGTAATAAGGATTGAGAATTGGAAGAAGAAGCCTTAAAATTCTATGCAGCTAGAAAACGTATTTCTGAGAACAGATTAAACAGTTCTTAGTCGCTTGCAATGAAAACTCAAAATCTGTAAACTTGGTTTTTTTCGAAGTTGCTATTGGATATTTATTGAGAATTTCGCATGCCAGAGGAAACATGTTTCTTACTAGTGTCGATGGGTCGGGTGTACAGTCTTTAACAAGATTGGCTGCATTCGTAGAAAAGCATAAAACTCATCAAATCCAACTGGCCAGGATTTATAACCAAAAGGCTTTTTCGCTAATTTATTGCAGCTATAAAATTGGTCAGGCTATGAAGAGAGAGAACATTTTTATCATGACTGATTGTGAAATCAAGCAGAGATTTTTTGGAATTCATCAATTCTTTCTACTGACGATCTTGCAGGATTTTTGCCAAAAAAGTCAGAGAAGTAATCTAGACGATATGATAACTCTTTATGGCAAAGAAAAACCTCAAGTTCCTGATCTTACAAATATCGACCTTTATAGCTACTTTATAATCAGAGTAGAGCTAACTTGTGTTTCAGATGGTAATGGCTAGAGAAGGATTCAGAATTATTTATATCTGACTTCACAATCCATACAACTCAAGAGATCAAAGCAAACTTAGAAGCTAACATAGAGAATGCTCCCAATATAGTAACTGATGTCTGGACCCTCTACTATAGCAAGATGAGAAGCTATGCCTATATGAATTATATTTAATAATCTATATTAAAATAAAACAGAATCTTATTAAGCCTTGCCTAAATTATCAATCTTTTTTCATTCAGATCAAACTTGTAGTAGTCTACAGGACCATAACTACATCCAATATAGACTCCTCCTCTATTATATGTGCAATACACTTGAACAGCATCATTGATTACTGATTCTGCAATTCGATTCCAAGCAGTGTCACTTCCAGTTTCGCTTTCATATATCCATCCATTCTCACATTCTATCAAATACAGTCTCTCTCCACTTATCAGGATCTTTCTTTTCATTTCTGCAAACTCGTAAGAAATTGTAGAGTAAGAGTCAATGTCAATTGAATATAATAAAAGATTTATATTATAGTATCCAGAAATCAAAATATTCTCATTAAATATTATACTATTGCAAAGAAAATCAGGTTGTGGCATTGGAGATAATTCTCTTCATCAATTTTCAATCAAATCAAATCTGCGAGATAGAGTTAAACTTTTGAGATCATAACGTCCTCCAAAGCAATAAACATTTTGATTGAAATAGATAGCTGATGAGCATTCGCAAGGAGTTCCAGATGGAAGAATTTCAAAAAAACAATTTTCATCGATCAACAGTGCAATCCCTGAAACTGGAATGTTGCCATAGCAAAACAATTTACTATTTGGAAGTTGAGTTATGCAAGTACAGCTGCTTAAGACTTCTGGAGTTTGCAAGATTTTCTTTTTTTTGCTTTCGCTTTCAGTGTCATAAACACACAAAGCAGTTGTATTATTTTCTCATATAATATTATAAAGAATTGGATTTGTATGAAAAGAGTTGGGATCTGACTGAATAGTAATTTTAGGACTTTGAGTGAATCCTATTTTCTCTAATTTGAAATTACTTTGAGAAATTTTCATTTTGCCTTTGACTTCTTCTTTTCCTTCTTCAAATCATTTTGAATCCTTATTATTCCTATTTATTATGCTCTTCAAACGGCATGTTTCTGCTTCCCTATAAATGTCTTTTGCTCTATTGTATCAATCTGGGTTGGTTTTGATTATCGTGCTGACCTTTTCAACAGCTTCTTCAAGGTGCAAACTCGGTAGTCTCAAAATTGGATCTTGCTCTGATTTTAATATTTTCTCAGTTTTTGCGATGGTAGTAGAAATATGCTCAAGTTCGGCAGAGCAAGTATCGATCTCTTTTTTAAGCTCTTTCAAGTCATTTTCCGACTCCTCAAGATGATGACCATAGGACGCTTGCATCTTTTCTTTTTGCTCTTGATAGCTGGAATTGACTTTTGCAAGGAATTCGAGAAGTGCTTCTTTTGTGCCTTCAAAAACCTCTATAAAAATAGGCTCAAATGAATAAGTTCTACCAGGCAATTTTAAATGCTTTTTGTAATGCTCTTCACACTGTAAATTTCTGAAGAAGTGCATTTGTCTGCATATTCAACATCAAGCATGCAGTCTGGCTCGAAACATCGTTTATCAACCATGTATTTATTATAATGTTGATGCATAGATGTGAACTAATCTTACAAAAGCTCTTTCTTTAATTATCCATAGTCAAAAAATTTCATCTTTAGTGTTTGATAAGTCTCAAATATAGAGCATGATATACATAGATCGAATTCTCA
>CATKHM010000844.1:0-13389 GCA_949751825.1 Blepharisma undulans | reverse complement strand
CTTTTTAAATCTTAGATCGAATTCCTTAATTGTGTGCACTACAAAATCGTCCCATTGAGCCATCAGTCAGTTGCACCAATGGTTTAATGTGGATGGTAGAATTCGCCAGCCAAGATTTTTGAGGATCCTTTTTTCCATTGAATAAATTTCTTTTTGGGAAAAGGCACCTACATATAAAACAAAATCGCTTATTGTAGGAGGATGGAGTTCTTCTAGTTTAGAAGAAATTATTAAAGATGCGATTCCAAGTAGTTGAAATGTGCCTTTGGAAACTTTAAAATTAGAAAGAGTTTTATCGACAATACTAAGAGCAATCTGAAAAGTTTCCCGATTCAATGAAAAGTCATGAGAAGCTTTTATCATCCAATCAGCCAGCACAAGGCGCATTGAAGGTGTAATCTCAGTTTGAATAGTTTCAAAATAAAAAGGATTAATTCCAAAAGATGCTTCTCTTTCTTGCAGTAATTTAAGAGTGTCTGTGTCAGAAGGCTTGAATCCAGTGACAGAATCTTGAATATCAATTGTTTCTGAACAATATAAATCAAGATGGACTCTTTTTCGAGGTAGGCTCAAATCGATGTTTACATCAAGTTCAGCGAGACTCATTTTTCTTTAAATATAAAATTTATGAATTTCCCTCCAGATATGAAGAAAAAGGGATACTTTGGATATACCGACTAAAATCAATGGAAAATTGAAATAATAGGAATTAGCTGAGTATTGTTTGAAAGTAAAGAATATTTGAAAGAATTTTGAAAGATTTGAGTAGAAATTTAAGAATTTGATGTAAATATGTGGATTCTAGTAATTTTGGATATGATTTGCGAGTTTATTAAAATTTGAGAATGGTTTATGTGCGAAGTATCATGCCTATAATATTATGTTTTAGCTTCCAAGAATTATTTTCTTAATGCTGACTATAGGATTATATTAAGAAAGATTAATAGCATAAGCTAGATTTTATTATTTAACTTTCAGAGCAGAATGGATAAATCTCTCAGATTTTTTCAATATTTATTGCACGTAAAACAGTTTTTGTTTCTTGATAGAAGAATGTTTATCAAATTTCTTGTATTTATCTTATTAATGCTAACTATTTCTGAATTTCATAATAATAGCATTTTTTCTAAAAGAAAATTGATAATCTTTATAATCATTTCATTTCATCTATTTCCTTTGCAACATTTCACGGGAAAAGTTTGAAACTTTCTTTCTAATACTTTATAAATAGCGTAATTTTTATAGTTTTGATTTTTCAAGAGTATGATTATGTTTCCTACCGATATTTGAGAGCTTTTGGATTTAATCATTTTCTATTCTTCCATTGTAGTAAATAAAGACAATTTTGTAAAATTACGAAAAACTAGCTTTCCATATATATTTATTATAAATCCGATATAGGATTCTTCAGACTACCCTCACAGAAATTAAAGCAACATAATTATCGTATTATTTCTTTTTTGGTACTTGCTTCACTTTCGAAGAAGCTAGGTAAAGGAAAAGCTGAAGGGTCTGGAGACTGCTGCAACCATTTTGAATTAAAAAAGCAGTTGCGTTTATCATTTTCGCTTTCACTTGTAGAGGCTGACCAAGTCCCACTGCGTCGTATTTGATTCTTGAACATATAATCACCTTTCTCTAGCTTAATTTTTATATTACGATTTAATCCATTAAATTTTTTAAAGGCCTATAATATTAAAATTTTATGCGTAATTTATAGCAATAAAATCAAAGTAAAACAGAAATATCAAATCAAAAATGCCTACAATACATTTCTCAATAATGATTTTTTTTGATTCTGTTTAAAATTTATTTATTAGATGAGGTAAAAGATAAAAAAATAGAGAAATAAGAATGATAATTTCAATCTTAATTGGCAATTGTTAAATATTAAGGAGTAACGATATCAAATAGTTTAAAACGTTTTTGTTAAATAGGAATTCATTTTAAATTCGACGATATAATCATTAGACAATAAAAGATCAAGAACAATCATTTTATGCTAAAAATAAATTTATTGTGTTGATATGAAATTAATTCATCAAAATATCAAGAATTTTTAATCAATAATAGTTTTCATCAAAATTTTAGTATATTTGGAAATAATTCATTGTCCAACACTGAATCTCACTGTTGCGATATAAAATTATTGATAAGGATAAATTAATTTTTTACAATTCTTTAAATTTAATAATAAAAAAATGTTTGCTTATCAAATGTAGACAGAGTTTTGTTGAACTTTTTCAAAAACTTTGTTATATCAAAGTGTGTAAAGTAACCTGAGAATTCTAATGATAGAATTTCGATCTATTATTAAGTTTAAATTATAATGAAACATTGATTGCTTAAAATTGGGGTTTCAATATTTGTACCCATTTCTGATGCACAATATTTCAGATATGCTGAGATTAATTGACTACAATCGATCAAGATTTAGTTTAGCTGTGGAGAAATCTTAATGCTGGTCAACGAAAAATATGTTAATAGCCGAATTTAACTTATAATAATCTACTAATTAAGTGTAATAATCTTCAGATGAAGAAACTCTTGATATATTCAATGGTTATGATACTTTCTACTACTATCGACGTCACCATTATTAGATCCCAATATACTCTACCCTTTTTACAGTCATATGCGTTTATTACCCCCTATAGTTCTGTGCGTTTAAATTTTTACAATTCAAGCTCTGCATCAAGCTTGGGTGAATATCTAAGTTCGTTCCAAGATCAAGCTGTTATAGATATCACCAACTCTTTGATTTATTCCGAAATTATTTCTAAATATTCAGCAAAGCAAAGCCTGT
Source organism: Blepharisma undulans (assembly GCA_949751825.1). NCBI lineage: Eukaryota > Ciliophora > Heterotrichea > Heterotrichida > Blepharismidae > Blepharisma > Blepharisma undulans. The sequence goes on along the minus strand of CATKHM010000844.1, from coordinate 10,583 downwards.
TGCATATTAAACTAAATGAATTATATTTACTATCAGGAAAAAATTCGTTTTCTTTAGCAATTCCAGTTACCAATGAAATATTATCAGCTTATCAGCTTTTGAGAAGTTTAAACTTATACTCCTATGGAATAATTTATTTACATGAATATAAAAATCAATATGTAGACCTTATAGATTCTGCAGCTATCACGCTAATTCTGCTTCAAGAATATTCAAATGATTATCTAAAAATTCTGCTAAATCGATATATAAGATATTCATCAGTCAATACAATAATTCTTCTTTTGCCAGGAAATATATCAGCTCAAATTTTACAAGTGGCAGGGACTGATTTTGAAGATTTAGGCTTTGTTTGGATTCTAATGCCAAGTGCAGACTACTTGCAGCACTCTAAATCTACTGCTCTTGAAAGTAATGGCCCAATTCTTATGTATTCTTATATGACTTCTCTGGAATCCAAGTTACAATTATTTTATGAAATTTTGAATTATTGCTCAAACAGTAGCATTGGCCTAATTAAATGCTTTGAAAACTCTTTTGATTTTGATGAAAATCACAATTTATTCGCCAATTACAATATTTTAAATACTCAAAATTCGACTTATGTAAATGTAGGAAGTGCCACTATAAATTCCTGCAACATTACCGATGCCTTGCAATGGTCACATGGCTCAAGAATAAAAAAAACTATAACGATTTCGCAAGATGCTGGGCTTTATTCAGCAGCAGGTGCTTACTTATCATTTCTAGTGCCATGCTATAATGGAAATGAGCTGGCTGTAAATTATGTCAATAATAATTCTACGATATTAACTGGATTCGAGCTAAAACGAAACTCCTATAACTTTGGTAGCTTATATTACAATAAAACATTTATGGATAATGAATTTGAAAAGGCTAAATCTCAATTAAAGACCCTTATAATTGCTCCTGCTTTGTCTGATGTTGCTATTCATTTATATCAAACTATTCAAAACAATTCGCTTACTTTACCTATGATTGGGTATTCAACTACAGTCGATAAGCTATCGTCGCCTGCAACGTTTCCAATGTTCTCCCGAGTCAATATGGCTTCAGGTTATATAGGTTATGTGCTAGGGATCATTTTGAAATATTTCGGATGATCTAAAGTAGGTGTTTTATACTTAGATAATGTGTTTGCCCAGAATGTTTTTAGCGCTTTCAAAGCTCAATGCAAAAAAGTAAATCTCGAAATCACGAATGAAGGCAACGAAATATTACCTGACAATTCTCCATCTTGGACAAATGAGCAAATTGATCCAGTTTTATCATATCTTGGTAAAAGCAATGCGAGGATTATTTTGATGATTTGCTATACTCAGGATGCCACAATTATATTGACAAGAATGTGGGAGCTTGGATACCATGGAGAGAATAGAGTTTATATAGCAGTTGGGTGGCTTGTAAGCAGTATGGTGATGCAGAATGAATCATCTTCATCCTATAATGAGACGCAATTGCATATTTTGAGAGAGTCACTTAGAGGTTCTCTGATGTTTTTTCCAGTTTCTTATGCAGGTGCTTTTGGGCAAAAAGTTTATAATGATTACCTATATGCTTATAGATCTGATCCGATAGGTTATACGGGTTTTGCATTTGATTCTATCCTTGCCTCAGTTTATGCAATCGAACAAGTAATTACTCAAGGAAAAGACTATAACGATCCTTATGTTTTAATGAATGCTATTAGAAATATCCGATTCACTGGAGCCACTGGACTGGTGAAAATAGAACAAAATACAAATGACAGATCAATAATGGACCACTCCATCTACAACTGCCAAGAAATATCTCTAGATAATTGAGAAATCAAAATTGTAGGCGTTTATTCCCCAACTGGCTCACAGGTTTTTACTTACTACGAAAGCATTATATGGCCTGATGGGACGCCTAAAACTCCATCAGACAGTCCTAAACCTAGAAGCTGCCCATTTGACGACTCAGATGTAAAATTATCAATAGCTGGGCATATAATGGTTTGCATGATAGGAATTATTATTTTACTTGTAGCGGTGCTTTCCAGTTTATTCACATGAAAATATTGGAAAAGTATAATATACTCAGAAATTACCAAAAGAACTGAAATGACGTTTTATGATATGATGTCCATAAGCAGGATTTATATAGAATTTTTTCAATTAGTGGGGATTGCTCCTGAGATCCCTGCAATTTTGCATGCGCTAAAAATCATAGGAAATGCTTTTTCTCTGAATTTGGATAAGATGTATAGGATGGATAAAACATATTTTTGAATTTCTATACAAGCAGTTTTTGCGGCGATTGGATTAGCTTTTGTAATAAAAGCGGCTTCCATTGTAAGAATTCACGTCCCATTTTTAAAAGTTATAATGGCAATCATATGAGATTTATTTTATATTGCTATTTTATCAACTCTTATGAATATTTTTATTTGTAAAAATGGAACTGGCAAGGAATTAGATGAAACTTATCTATATTTTGACTGCTATACCACTTGCTGAAAAGGGAAGCATTTGATTTATGCAGTAATAGCTTTCACTATTTCAGTAATTTACGTTTTATGAGCAGTTATAGAAAGACCAAGATGGCAAGCTTCGAATTCAAATGAGCAAAATGTCCAGCTACTCCCAAGCTTTTTGACTATAAAATCGCTTTTGTTTACACTGTTAATTGTTGTCAAAAAAATGGTGAATACTGATGTCCCAGAGCTTTATTTAGCATTTTTTACATTTATATGCATCTGCTATCTTGTGATAATTATATATGAGAAGCCTTTTAATTTGAAGATTTTAAATCTTTGGCATGTATTAAGCATGGTAGCACTTTGCTGGCTGAATTTTATAGGAATACTTTATTATATTATGGCTGAAGAAAATATGGCTCTTTGGCTATCTTTACTAGTTATTGGATGGAGTTTTATCTGCTGTGGAGGACTGGCTTATCAAAAATCCAAAAAATTGTATTGGCCTTTTAATAATGGATTTGGAAAAAACGCAAATTTATATAAGTTCGCTTTTAAGCATAGTAGTATTATGGATGCCAAAAAGATTAAACATCAACTAAGAGTTCTTGAGCTTGAAGACTCCCCAAGTCTAAATGGAATTACTTTTGGAAATAGAAAGGATATTAGAGATAAAGCACCAAAAATATCTGTCGTTGTTTAATTAATTAAGTAATAAATGATAATATTTCAAATTAAATACTTGAAATGAACATATATATTTTTTACTTCTGCCGATATATATTATATCCATAGATATATTAATTTAGCTTTAACATATTAAACATGTTTTTCAATAAGAGTATTTAGATGAAACTTTGAATTACTAATAGTTAAAGGCAATCAATTTTATAAAGTCTCTTGCTGTCCAAATCAAATTTATATATATTCATTGAATAATCCTCTGCAGCAATAGAAAAATAAGCTGAATTCTTTGAGCTTAGATCATTACCTTCTTCATAATGATGTTCATAAAAATTACTAATTTTATTTCAAATGTACTCGTTATCAATTCCACTTTCAAAAATACCATAATTAGTGTCATATATATAAGCTCTCATGTTTCCAACAAACAACGTCTTGAGAGAAAATGGATGTATTCCACTAAATGGAAGCATTGAATAGCTCCTTATTGCGAGATCAAATTTATACAATTCAAAACTATTTTTAGCACAAAATAATATTGAATTCCGATAAATAGTGCAACAAAAATTGCATGATGCGTTTATAGGAGGCCTGGGAAAGTTTATTTTCATATTCGAAAAAAGATCATATTTCTCTAAATAAGTTGAAATAGAGTACTCAGATGTCGATCCTAAAACATAAACCGAATTTTCATGATACACAATAGCACATTGTTTACCTCCACCAGAATCTGGCAATATTTTGCATAAACTCATAGTTTTTAAATCAACTATGTATGCGCTATTGCTTTCAAGTAAGCAAAATACCTTGAGATCAGGGAGTTCAATTGCTTGAACAGTATAGTGCGCAACTTTATAAACTTCAGGGAGAACATTAAAGTCTGTCTTTTTTCAGGCATCTGCCCCATATATTCTTATACAATCCCAATGTATTTTAAAAAAATATTTTGCTTCAAAATCATTTTGGATTAAATCAGTCAACACATTTAGCCCATTGATGAGATTTATAATTTTTGAATCACCTGAGTTTTTATGTTGAAAGCATCAATTTTCTTCATTCTTTATTTTCTTACTGAAAATAGATTTTAATTCATTAATTTTTTCCGAGCTTTCAGTTATCTTAGCAAGCCAATGGCTTTTAACTTCGCTTTCCAATGATAAGACTTCGTTTAATTTTTGGAGAAATGCAGCTTCAATTTCTACATTTTCTATAATCATCATAGTTTCCATTAGCGACAAAGGAAAATCCTCTATTGAAGCAGAAAATTCTGCACCAGTTTTAAGCTGACTAAGAACCTCATAGTATTCCTCAACTGTCACTAATCCATTTTTGAGTAATCGTGAAAAATAGCTTGCACGCTGAATTTTTGACAGCAAATTTATTTTGATTGTCTGGAGCATCGACATTTGCTTGTAAATTTGGAAAAGGATTGTCTCAATTGTTAAACATGGTTTTTTATTGAACGCTTCAAAAGGATTATCGGGAAAATCAATGGGGAAATTTAGATTCTCATAGATCATCGTTAATTTTATGAATCTATAAAAACCATTTTGATTTCTGGTTTAAAAATGTAATTTATCTTTCTTAGTAATGATTTCAATAGGACGATCATTATTTGATGAAATTAAATGAGCTACTGAGTGAGAGCTACTTCAAAAAGATTTGGAAAACGAGTAATTATACTGATATTTTGAGGGTCTCACAAAGCATATTAAATAGGGCATTTTAAAATTATAGAAAGAAATTTAACCCTATTAAGTAGTTAGAGTTATTCATAAAAATAAATTCTAAATTTTCATGCTTTATAAAACGAGTTACCTTTAATAACTTTAAAACTAATGACTCTTATCTATATTTTTATATATTTTCAATTAATTTGAGAAATCAAAATATAAACTTGATATGCATGATTTAAAATATTCACATTAACATAACTATTGCGTGTCATCTTAATTTAAATAAAAATTGATACACTTCAAATGGATCTTCTTTCATATCAATAAAATTAATACATTTTTAAAAATAATATTGATTTTTACACAAAAGACTTTTTGAATTTGCAGATTTTATTCCAAATAATTTATTATTAGTCCATACGAATGAATTGAAAAAATTTAAAATCTCTACTGCTTCAAACATTTATGATTATTAAGGCATTAAATCATTTCAATTTTGAAATATTATGTAAAAATAGGATTAGACATTTCTCAAAAGATAATGTTAATTTATTTCAACTTGATTTTATATCATTTATATTTAATTATATATGACCATATTATAGTTAATAAAAATGCATAGCACACAGATTTCTTAATTTTTTAATTCATAATGCATGATTTATTTATTCCTGAAATTTTCATTAATTTAATAAAGCAATGCTGTTTATATTTATTTTTAAAAGTCTTTTGAATATTGATTTTCACACCAAAAAATAATAAATTGCTATTTATTAAAGCTATTATAATCTTTAAATGGTTGCTTCCATTTATGATATTATTAACGATTTAAATGAACTTATGAATTATAGTTAGTTCAATATTAGCTTTTTCATCCTTATAGCTTAATAGATATCAAAAGAATTATTTTTTTATTTTTGCAAAGTTAATGATTTTATGATATATATTATCAATTTATTATTGAGCGAAATATACTGTCAGGGCTTTTTTATTAAGCAACTGCAGTGGCATATAACACAAACTTTTTTTTTTTAAAATTTGATTTTCTTAACTCCATGATTATTGATCTCATTTTTTGAACAGTATTTCCATCTTTTATTCAAGACTATAATAAAAAAATGACACCAACTTCTCATCAAGATTCTGAAAAGCTTCAAAAAGAATGTATAGAAGCTTTCAATGATTTCTATCCATCTCTGAAAGACTTAGCAGTTGCATTTGCAGCATGTCTTCAAGCGAAAATAATTGAAGACTTAGAAATTAAAGAAAATATTTCAGCTCAGAAAAATGAAGTATTTTTCAACAGATTTCATCTGATGGCATTTTTAAAAACTGATTTAAATAAAGTGCCTTCAATAAAAGAAATTTTCGGATTTACTCTTCATTTATATAACTCAAAGAAGCTCAGTGGAGAATGCTTGATACTGACTTTGATGTATATATTAAGAGTATCAAAATCAGCTGGAATTAAGATATTCAACGAAAATTGACGCCAATTTGTATTTTCAGCTACAATAACTGCTCAAAAAGTCTGCAGTCCTATTCACCTCTGCAATTTGGAATTTTTGGACTGCTTCACAGATCTTTCACCAGATGAAATTTTTGATATGGATGGAGAATTCTTCAATCTGATGAAGCATAAATATGAAGTTGATTTAGCCTTTTTCCACAATATCTTTGAGATTTTTGCTTATGCTTTGGAAGACAAGTCAAAAAAAAGATGAAAATTAAATGAGGAGAAAATTATTAAAATAATTCAAAGATCAAAAACATTTGATGAAGATGAAGAAGAGGAAAATGATTTGAGCAAGTTTGTGACCCATAGGATGTACAATATCGATCTCGATAAATTGGATAGGTACGAGTAAAAATTGTTTAGTATTTAGGTATTATAACTCAAATGTTCATTATTAAGTTGAGCTTTAAAAAATATTTCTTTCTAACCCAATAATCAGATTAGTATGATCTTGAATTAAAATAGTGACTTAAATCTACGAAAATCTGATTCATACCTCTGAACAGAAAATTATAAAATATGATATAGTTTGCGTTCTGCCAAGTTTATTTCAAATTCAAGAATATGCAAAAGTTTAAATATTGCTAATAGCACACGCATACCAGTTATAACTACATTATCAAATCAATAAGAATGAAAACAGTAGAAAAAATTAATTAATAAGACTAAAGGGAAGTAATGACTTAAATATTTTATTGCTGCTTGTATTTCTCAAGTCCTAACTGTTGCAATTGGGTTTGATAGACGCTCTGAACTTGATTGCACATTTTAATCACATCAGACTCTGGAGGATTAAAAAGTCTGCAATTATAGAACACCAATTCGAGATCTTTGATAAATTCTTCGCCCGATGTATATACATTGTTATTCAATTTTTTCTTAATAGTCCCTAAATCCATCGGATTTTTTACTATATCAAAGTAATCAGGCAAATTCAGCTTCACCGGATCTACAGGTTCATGAAAAATCCAAGAATGATTCGTCCTCCACAATATATTTATCAGTTTTTTTCCTGGCTTTTCCCATGGTTTCAATTTATCAATAATATCTGGATCCATCGTTTCCAAATCTTTCAACGTTTCTGGGTTTTTCCAATATTTCGCGATATCAGGGAAGTTATTTTCAAACTCAGCCAACTCATCTTGTGTGGCTGGTCTTTCTTCTCCTCTATCATTTACAATCATCAGTTGGCATTTTAATTTCTTTTCGCTTTTCCTTTTTTCATCTTTCTTTTTCCCTCCATCCTCTTTTTTGGCCTTGGATGACCTATCTATTGCCCCTTTAGATATCAGATACTCTACGAGTTGCTGGTTATTTGATCTTCTTGCCCAGGTCAAAGGAGTATTTTTTGTTTTATCTAAATAATTTACATTTGCCCCATTTTCTGCAAGTGTTCGAGATGCTTCTAATTTCCCTTCGCGGCTTGAATAAAAAATTGCAGTTTGGCCTTGGTTGTCGACTGAGTTTACTTCAGCGCCTCTTGAGATCAAAAGATTTATTGTAGAGCAGTGGCCTTCACGAGATGCATAATAAAGTGCAGTTTGTCCATAAGCGTCTCTTTGATTTGGGTCTGAGCCTGCATTTAGAAGCATTTCCACTTGTCGATCTCGGCCATAACGAGATGCATAAAATAAAGCTGTTTGCTGGAGCATGTCTTTGTAATTACAATCAGCTCCTTCTCTTAATAAAAGCTCAACTAATTGATTCCCGCGCTCAGGATTTTCTGATTGTATAGCATGGAAAAGACATGTGTGACGAGATTGAGAATTATCAGTTAATGCCAGGAGAAAAGTTTTTGGAAAACGCTCTAATTCGGAAGCTACATCTTCGACTCTGCCATGCTTGATTAGGTCGAACCAACGGGTCTTATCGTATTCTCCACCTTGCATTTTATTATTATGGGCCATTTTTATAATTGCGAAAATATGGTTTTAGGCAGATAAAGGAGACTAGCAGATATTTCCAAACCCAGATGCACTTTTTATTTAAAGCATCAGATTTTAATTGGTATTAATGCAGCATTAATCAAATATTTAATCTTATTTTTGTTACAGCAAAATAATTGGTTTACTGAAAGCAAATACTTTCTAGTTTAAACTGATTATCTTTTAAAATCAGCCTCAAAAAGCTGATATAAGCTCTATCATTTATCAATTTATATATTCTTCATAAAAATATATGAAAATTTCCATATATGAACAAATTGGTTAGATCCTATACTCTCCCACTACCCTGAATGAATGTAAACGTCCTTGAATGCGGCCCAGAATCAGGAATTCCTATCATATTTATACACGGCTACCTAGCAACATCTCTATTTCACAAGCGGATAATTCAAAATATGCCTGCAAGATATAGATGCATTGCTTACGATTTACGATGTCATGGACACTCATCAGCAATCCCAATTGACGCTACCAAAGGCCTAAAAAACTTTTCTGACGACCTGCATGGGCTAATAGAAGCTTTAAACATTAAAAAAGCGCATTTAATGGGATGGTGCAGAGGTGGGAATATTGCAATGCAATATGCAATAGATCACAGTGACAAAATTTTATCGTTAATTTTAGAATCGCCTGGGTCACCTTATGGGCTCTTTGGAACTGAAGATGAGCAAGGCACACCAGCATTTCCTGATTATGCTGGATCTGGGGTTACTTCGATAGCTTTACATATGAAAGCTTCAATTGAAAAAGGAATTTCTGATAAAAATGCATATTCGCATATGCTTGGTTGCTTAAGAAAAACTTGGTATGTAAGAGGAAAACAAATGACTGATGAATTAGAAAACGAATATATCAGTGAATTTTTTCTATCTAAAACAGGAGACGATTTTTTACCCGGAAATTACCAAACCTCAATATATTGGCCAGGTTGACGGCCTGGAGAAAAAGGATATTTCAATGCATGCTCGGCTAAATATCACAATTTATCAAAAATAATTCATACATACCCCAAACCGCCAGTTTTATGGCTGAGAGGGGATAAAGATACTTACATATCAGACTGCAGTATGAGTGATCCAGCTGTGCTTGGAATGCTTGGGAAAATAAAAGGCTATCCAGGAAAAGAGCACTATAGGCCGCAACCAATGTTACGGCAGATTCGAAGAGTATTGGATTTATATAGTGAAAATGGTGGAAGCTATCAAGAAATCGTAATAAAAGACTGCGGGCATGCTCCACAAATAGAAAGAGAAGAAGAGTTTTTAAAGTTTTTATGGAGGTATTTAGAATATAATCCTAAATGGAAATAAATTTAAAAAAAATATTTTGGTTATATGCTATTTCCTAATAGAAATGTCAATTTCAAACCTAAATACACGAAGCTATGAAAGACTAAAAGAAAATGTTTCACATCCACAATGGAAAAACTCAGTCCCTTCTTTAATGCCTTTATCAATGGATTTTTTATCATCCCCACGCCTTTTGAGTGCCCAGACTTCAAGATCTTCCAAATCATTGCAAAGCCCAACACAAAATCTTCCTGGAAGATCTTCAGCACTTGATGGTAGAGCTTTGACGACTCGTAGCTCTGATAGGAGGTTTTTTGGGAACACAGAAACTCCTTCTGATCAAACAAAATGCTCATTAAAAGAAAATGGGTCAGTTAAAGCTTACGCTGCAAGTACAAATCAAGGGTTAGTTAGGAATTATAACGAAGATAGAGTAAGCATCATTTTAAATATCATGAAGCCTCCTCATCGAAGTGGAGAACCATGGCCCCGTTGCTCTTTTTTTGGAGTTTATGATGGTCATGGAGGTGCAGCATGTGCTGATTTTCTTAGAGATAATCTGCATCAATATGTGATACGAAATCAATACTTTCCTCATAATCCTAAAGAAGCAATTAGGAATGGCTTTGAGGCTGCAGAAAGAGCTTTTATTGAGTTTGCAGAAAGAAATCAACCAATCGAAAGGTCAGGAAGCTGCGCAAATGTGGTTTTGATTGTTGGAGATAATTGCTATGTGGCAAATGTAGGAGACTCAAGAGCTGTGATGAGTGGCGAAGGTGGGACTAAAATTTATCCTCTGTCTAAAGATCATAAACCTTGTGAGGAAAAAGAAAGGCAAAGAATTATAAATAACGGTGGAAAAGTCTATCAATCTACCGCACAAATCCAAGGAAGCCAAATTGCAGGACCATATCGGATCTTCCCAGGTCGACTTTCAGTGAGTCGAACTTTTGGCGATATAGAAGCAAAATTACCAGCTTATAACGGAAATCCCAATGTTTTAATACCAAC
>CATKHM010000843.1:0-13410 GCA_949751825.1 Blepharisma undulans | reverse complement strand
AAAATCATTTAAAAAATTTAGGGATTGATTTAATTCTTCGAAAAGTAAGAGAAATTGAAGAAACGATAGATGTTGAACAGTGGTTTAAGGTGGCATTTAGTATATCTTTGTCAAGGAAAAGAATTAAAGAGATAGAAAAAGAATATATTGAAGGAGCTGATGAAGAATTTATACAGTGGAGAGCGTAGGGATATTTATTAATTGTACCATTATTTAAATATTGTAAAGAAATTGATTTTTTGTATAAAAAATAGGTTAATTATGACTAACTGCGTCAGGCTGATTTTCAGGGGCAGCTCTTTTGATTTCAGGGACAGTTAATAAATTTTCAAAAATCCTGGAAACAACTGGATATGCAGTCAAGTCTATATTTTTTCTTCTTATATTAGTAATCTGAGGAGCAAGACATGCATCTGCAACAGTCAGCTGATCACCCACACAATAAGTTCCTGCCACTTCTTCAAGTGCTTTTTCAAGAGCTCTCAGCCCATCTATAATTACTTCAAGAGAATATTCAGTTTTATTTCCTCCAAGTGCTTCAATTTTGTTCATAATTATCGAGTTTTGCAATGGATGTATCCACGAGTTAATTATTTCGCAAATTTCCCACATTTTGGCCCTAAGAGCAGGGGTGGAAGGAAGCACTGAAGGAGTAGGATGAGTGTCTTCAAGATAATTAATTATGGCTAAGCTTTGAGAAATCCCAACGCCTTCTCCATATAGATATGGAACTTGCTTAAGTGGGTTTTTCTCAATGTATTCTTCACCTTTTTGTTCTCCAGAAAGAATATTGATTGCATGATAATGATAGGGGATATTTTTGATGTTTAAAATGATTCTTACTCTTCAGCTGCATGAGCTTCGCCAATAGCTAAAGAGAGTGTAGTCCATAGTAGAGAGGGTTATTTAAATATAAATATTGTTCATTTATTCTTTAATTAATGAAAAATTTAATTAAATAAAGAAAAAAATTTTATATAAGCGATTCTATAGGATTTGAGAAGTGCTTAGTCATAAATGCTGTCTCAAATTTTTCATAAATTTATTTTCAATTTTTATTTGGCAAATACAGTTATAAATTAGACTTGCTATACTTTCAATCTGAGCTGATTCTACAGAAATTCCATGGTCTGTGCAGTTGAACTTGGAAAGATTCTTGTAAAGCAAAAATTATTTCTAACAAGCAGCTAAAAAGATTCAAATCGACTGATTTAAACTCTGTGACGAACTCTATAAAGTTTTAAACGTTGTTTCTTCATGATTTAATGAATGAAATTCATAACTTTTAAATAAATTTTTATTCTAACTAATATATATTATCTATTTAAAGCAACAAAAAAAATTATCTCTTACAAATTTAGGGGCACAAAATAATAAAATTAGTTTTAAAAAATGTAAGATTTCCTTAATGAAAATAATAATGCAATAAATATGTCTGAAAAGAAGCAAGGGAAACACTACCTACCCAAAGAAATCTCTTATAACATACAAAAGGAAGAAAATAGATTAAAGACTTGTTATGAGATTATCGGCTGTATGAGCAGTGAAGAGGAAATTCATGATTATGTAGAGGCACTTGACATGTTTGATTTCATGGAAGTTTTTGCTCGATATCTTCAAGAATTTCGCATTGCAAAGTCTTGGCATAATTATAAGAGCTCTACAGTGCGAGCATTATGCAAGTTTATGTATAAAAGAGCTTCACTTGATCAACTCCGCGAGATGAGAAGATTTATCGATATGAGATATGATCTAAAAGACTTGCTGGCGAGATGGGGGGATTACATAGATTTTCATATAGAACTTAAATCAGATGATCTTGATAATTTTATACCGGAATGATTTAAAACACTTGAATCCACGATGAAGACAAATTGGTTCAAAACTATAGTGTTAATTCAAATATTCATTTTCTTATGCTACCATTTTGACTTTATCAGCTTTGGATGTTGGCTCTCACTTACGATTTCTACTATAATAATCTTGAATTTATTGTAGTTTAAAATCTATAATTAAAAATAGTGTAATAAAAAATCGTTTAAGACTTAAAAATATGTTTTAGGGTCATTAATTCTTTAATTATTCATATTAATTAATTTAATTCCACTTTTTCGAGTTTAGCTTCAAGTAATTTTGAACATTTTTATCCTCAATTATGCTGAAAAAGCTTCAAGCAGAAGAAATACCCATTTATTTAAACTATAATAGTTTATTATCTTTGAATATTCTCATACACTTCCTTTATTACCATACAAATTCTATTTTTATATAAATATCTTTTTTATCTTATTAAGAGCCCTGCAAGAAACTAAACTGAATATTGATCGGAAGCTGACTTACAACTATATCCGTCTCAATCAACAACTGGCTTACCGTCGATGTCTTAAGTTTCCAATTCGCAACCGGCACATTTACTCCATCTTTATCAGCTTTAAACGAATCAAATGTCACACTTTTTGAAAGCGGGTGGGCAAAATCCACAACAATATTTGGATAGCTAAAACTCAACTTATACCCCACCTTATCAATTTTGCAGGAATTTCCATCTTGAACAACTACATCTGCACAGGTAAAACAGTCAGGAGTTGCACTACAAGAACTGCATGAATCCGCACATGCTAAATAAATCTTACATATACAGCTTGTACTTCCATTTTTATCATAAAGAAAATACCCTGGATCACATATAGTACATACTGTTGATGATGAACAATCTACACAATTAGAAGGACATTCTATATAAAAATTACTTGAAACACATGAAGTTCCTACTAAATTAGCTGTTGCCTTACATTTAAGACAATATGAACCATCAAAAGAAGAACACTCACAATTAGGAAGTGGGGAGCCACAAGCAACACATGATTTAGTGTATCCACTAGAACATTGTGAGCAGGTAACAGAATCAGAAATGCCATCACAATTTTTAACTGCAGTTTTAGTGCATATTCCTGACAAATCCTTGATATACCCACTTGAACATTTTGTGCACATGCTTGAAATATATGCATTAACTACATCGCACCCTACAAGATTTGATACTGCACATGCACCTTGGTCATTAAGAATATACCCTCCAGAACATTTGGTGCATGCTCTATCAAGTGTACAAGTACTGCAATTAGAATCAATATCACTGCATGGCGAACATTTCTTATTTGAAGAGTCCCAGTATTGACCAGTTATACAATTCATTGCTTTGCATGCTCCAGAGTCCACGTAATACCCACTTTCACATGTATTGCAAACATTAGTGTCAAAATCCAAAAATGCGCAATTAGTCACTGATGCGCCTGGAATCTTGCATGTGGTAGCAATGTTTATTAAATATCCTGATTTGCATTTTACGCATAAGCCATCACTATTGCATTCTGCACAATTTGCATGTATATCTGCACAAGGGGCGCATTGAACGACTCCGTTGATTATTGTATATGGGGATAATCCTGCTGCGCATGAAAGACAAGATATTCCATCAGAAGAACAAGTAAGGCAATTAGGATCTAAACATGAAGCACAATTATTAGTGGCTGTTTTATATCCTGCACTGCATGAGTCACAATTTTGTGAATCACTACATGTTTCACAATTATAAATCAATGAACTGCACGATACACAATCTAAGTAAAAATTAGATGAACAAGTTTGACAGGAAGATTGAGAAGAAACAACGTCACAATTTGTTAGTGAGGATTGGGTGCAACCACCATTGGCATCAGGAAGGTAACCGGTGGTATCACAAACTTGGCAGAGAGTGGTAGATGCACAAGTTTTGCAATGATTTTGATTGTTTGTGCAGGAGGGTGAAAGTTGTCTTGAATTTGGAGGAGTTTTTGGGTCATTTTCATTGTTGGGATTTTGAGGGTTTTGGAAATGGTGATTGGGAAATTCAGAATTTTCGGATGGGGCTGAAAAACTGTTATCTGAGCTAGTATGAGTTTCTGGGGCATTTTCTGTTGATGAAAACACTCCAAGGATGAATATAAGAACTATTATTGACGTCGCCATCACTATTTTATAATTTGGCTAAAAACGATTAACAAATAGGGAAATATTTAGATAGTTTGCATTTTAGGAAGCAAAATGATAAGATGAAATAATTTTTATTTGCAGCTTAATTAATTATTTAAAGTTTGCCTTTATAAATTTCCCAAACTTTACTCTATAATAAACTTTGTCCGAATACACCTTCTTTTTTTATAAGAAAAATTACCCAGATTTCCTTTATAGTTTCAAATATAACTATCAGCAAATACTGCTAATTAGAAACAGCCATTTCTGTTAGATAGAAAAGCCTCAATAAGATTAACTTTACAATATTGAATAATTACTGTATATCTAAAATGGCTGCTGAGTATTAAAAAAACTGAACTACTCAGAAAGTGGATAATAATCCATTTAGTCCAAATTAAAGCTGAAGAAGCTTCTTCAAGAAAATGATAAAAATTAGGTATAATTTTTTCCTTTAAAGATTTTTTTACTTTATGAAATAATTAAGCAATTAGTGACACTTATAATAAACAATTACACTTTCTAATTTATTTAAGCTGATTTTGAAGATCTGAAAACTTCTTAAAACAGCCCATCACTGTTCAATCGAAAAAAACTTAAATAAAACTGTCAATGCAAAAAATTATTTGTTGATAGAACTAATTTTGTTTTATAGCTCTTACTTATTCCGCTTATTTGTCTAAATTACGTATTATTTATCTCGCTCAAATAATGGCGAAAAAACATTTCTTTAAAGTGGCAAATCAAGTCTAATTGATACTTCTCAGCTTAAGGGTATTTTGCACTCAAAAAGCAGTAAATAACTCATAAGAACAATTTGCAACTCAGTGGAGTATCTAACTAAAAAGGAGATTTATAAAATATGAAATTTTTTTAAAATTAAATAACTCTCTTCTTCAAGTTCAAAAAAAAAACAGAAAAGGTGCCTATTAATTTTGAATGCTTCTAAAGGCTCTTTTGATCAAGAAAATGAGAGATAGATAATTGGAATTTATAATTTTTTTATATCTAACTACCCAAATGCTGATCTTAAGCCGATGAAATCTTAATTTCTTGAATTCACACTCAGGAGTTTTTAAAAGAAAAATGTAAATAATTTTTAGATAAAAAGCTATTTAAGTCACTAAGAGCTGTTCTGCAAGAAGCTGAACTGAATATTGATTGGAAGCTGACTTTCAGTTATATTAGTCTCAATCAGCAACTGGCTTACTGTTGATGCCTTAAGTTTCCATAACGCAACTGGCACATTTACCCCGTCTTTATCAGCTTTAAACGAATTAAATGTCACAGTTCTTTCCAGTGGATGAGCGAAATCAATAACAATATTCGGATAATCAAAACTCAACTGATATCCAACTTTATCAACCCTGCAGGATTTTCCATCTTGGACCACTAAATCAGCACAGCTAAAACACTCAGGAGTTGGATTACAAGAACTGCATGAATCCGCACATGCTAAATAAATCTTACATATACAGCTTGTTCTTCCATTTTTATCATAAAGAAAATACCCTGGATCACATATAGTGCATATTGTTGATACTGAACAGTCCGAACAATTGGAAGGACATTCTACATATAAATTACTTGAAACGCATGAAGTTCCAACCATTTCAGATTTTGGCTTGCATTTAAGGCAGTATGAACCATCAGAAGATGAGCACGCACAATTAGGAAGTGGGGAGCCACAAGGAACACAAGATTTGGTGTATCCACTATTGCATTGGAAGCAGGTAACAGAGTCAGAGACACTATCACAATTCTTTACCCCAGTCTGCGTGCATACTCCCGACTGATCCTTGAGATACCCGCTTGAGCATCTCGTGCATCAGCTTGTAAAATAAGAATTAACTACATCGCACCCAACAATGCTTGTATCTGTGCATTTACCTTGGTCATTCAGAAGAGCCCCTGCAGAACATTTAGTGCATGCTCCATCAAATGTGCAAGCACTGCATTTAGGATCAATAGCACTACATGCCGAGCATTGCTTGTTTGTAGAATCCCAGTATTGGCCAGTTGTACAAGTCATTACTTTGCAAAGTCCAGAGTCCACGAAATATCCACTTGCACATGTTTTACAAACATTATTGCTATTGTTATTGACGGACCATTTCAGAGTTACACAATTAGTCATTGATGCGTCTGGCACTTTGCAGTTTCCAATATCATCTACCAGATATCCTGATTTGCATTTTACGCATAAACTATCGCTACTGCATTCTACACAATTTGCTCTTATAGATGGGCAAGTGGCACATTGAGTGACTCCGTTTATTGTTATAGAAGGATATAATCCTGCTGAACATGAGTGGCAAGAAGTTCCATCAGAAGCGCAAGTTTGACAATCGGAATTCGAACATAAAGTGCAAGTATTAGCGGATGTTTTATATCCTGCACTGCATGAGTCGCAATTTTGTGGATCGCCGCATGAGTCACAATTGGTGATCAAAGAGCTGCATGATACACAGTCTAAGTAGAAGTTAGATGAGCAAGTTTGGCAGGAAGATTGAGAAGAAACAACGTCACAGTTAGATAATGAAGATTGCGTGCAACCGCCACTGGCATCAGGAAGGTAGCCAGCAGTGTCACAAACTTGGCAAAGAGTAGCAGAAGCACAAGTTTGGCAATGATTTTGGTTGTTTGTGCAGGAGGGTGAAAGTTGTCTTGAATTTGGTGGAGTTTTTGGATCTTTTTCTTGGCTAGCATATTGAGGATTATGAAAAAGTTGATTGGGAAACTCAGGATTTTGGGTTGACGCACTAAAACTATCATCTGAGTTACTGTGATTTTCTGGGATATTTTCTTCTGCTGAAAAAACTCCAAGTATGAATATAAGAACAATGATTGACCTCACCATCACTAATTTATTATTTGATTCAAAACCATTAAAAAATAGGGAAGATATTTAGATAATTTATAATTTAGAATGCAAATAATAAGCTGAAATAATTTTTATCTGCAGCTTGATGAATTATTTAAAGTCGACCTTTATAAATTTTCTTCATTTTGCTCAATAGTAAATTTGGCCAGAACATAACCTTCTACTTTTATAAGAAAAATTGTCTTGATTTTCTTTATAATTCAAAATATAACTATTAGCAAATACTGCTTATTAGAAGTATTCACATCCGGCAGATAGAAAAGTCTTCATAAGATTAGTTTTACAGTATTGAATAATTATCGTGTGGCTAAAATGGCCGCTGAACATTTAAAAAACTCAACTATTTGGAAGCGGATAATAATTGATTGAGCTCAAACTAAAGCTAAAGAAAGCTTCTACAAGTAGCAAGCAAATAGCTTGATTTAATTTTTACATTAATAATTTCATAACTTTATGAAAGAATTAAACATTTCTTGGCTCTTATAATCAACAATAATGCTGCATGAGATCATTATTTGCTCATAGAATCAATTTTGTATTATCTTAAAATTTGAATTTCGAACGAAAGATGGTGACTTATAAAATATGGAATTCTTATTAAAAATAAATAACTCTCCACTTCAAATTCCCAAAAAAATTCAGAAAAATGTCTATTATTCAAGGAAGTTTCAAAAGGCTCGTGAGTTTTTAAATAACTCTAACACTAAATTTTAGTGGAGCTTTCCTTTTTCCTGCAATTTCTTCCCTAAATATGTTCATGAAACTTCGTTTTTAGTCAAGTCTGCTTAGGGGAAATTTCTATTTCTATTTCTAACACGAATGGCTTTCTAATCATTTATATGATGTATAGTTATTTATAAAGCAACTTTTTAATATAAATTAATTTGAATTCTCAATAAAAGATGGAAACTTATAAAATCCAAAATTTCTATATAAATATTCGGATGGCTCAAATTCAAAAGAAATATGATTTATATGAAAATAAGCAATACAATCTTATGATTCTTTCAATAAGCAATTATGCGAGAGAGAAATTGCATTATACTCATTTATGACTGTTTTAAATATTTTAATAGCAAGTAGCTCGCAGCAAGGCTTAAGATATTTTTATTAGTATTATATCAACATAAGCATTGTATTATTAATTTATAGTTTAAAATAAATTCCTCAGCTTATAATTCATTTGGGATTTCAAATATTCTTCATATTCTAACAATAATTTTGCATCGTCTATATCATTTTCTATTTACATCTTTCCTTCTACTGATGGTTCTACTTCACGTAAAAATCGAAATTTTCGATAATGCTTGCTTATTCTATGTGTGCTTGCATTTAACGGAACTTTTCGTTTCCCATGCAATTTGTTTCCCAAAAAATGTTTATGAATCTTTGTTTTCATCAATTCAGTTTATTTTCTTCAGTAAAGCATCTGGGGATTCTTCATTCTAAAACAGATGCAAGATCATGCTCACAGCATCCTTTTCCATAGCACCTTTTAATAGTTCCATTCGAGTAAATACCAAACCGTTTTCCTCTTCTCATATTTATAAGGAAAGCTCAGATTGTCATTGCTTTCTAAAAACAAATTTTAGTTTTCAATTCAATATCTTCTAATTCGTTATAAGATATAGCAAATTCAGGAAATTTGAATCTATGCCTATTTTTATGCTCAAAATTTCATATTAAAAGTGAAATAAATAGTTTATTTTAAGCTCCAAGATGCGCAGTGCACAATCAGATATGGATTATGAAAAGAAAGTTGACGATAATAGAAAATTGCAAGAAGAAATCCCCAAAAAACTTAAATGTGACGTTGAAGAGCTAAAAGATATCGTCGGAAGACAAGAAGAGATCCTAAAAAATCTTACACATTCCTTTAAAGATTCCAAAAGCAAAAGCAACAAATTAAAAGATTTATTATCAGAAACACATGATTGGAAAAACTCATTTGCTGAAAGAAATGAAAGACTCGCCATGAGATTCCAAAAATGCATACCTGCCAAAAAAGAAATTTCTGATAAATCCAATGAGAAAAAAGTTTTAAAAATTGATATAGAAGATCGACTTTCTGAAAATGACACAAGAAGTATCGGGAATACTCCAAAACATGCAATGACGCCAGGAAATCGAATAAAATTTAAAAGAGAACCTAAAACTCCAGCTGAATCTTTATTCTCAAAGTCTTACTTATCATTTCTCCATATTTAATTAACTGTCTTATTGTGTAGCATGCGAATAATCTGCTGCTTGTAAAACATTGATTCCTTCATCTGTTTCTTCCGCCACCGTCAACCTGCAATATCCTTCTTCCCCTAATACAAAATCCCTCCCTAATAATATTTCAGTCAAACTTCCTACAACGATCATATGGCTGACAATAATCAAAACATCTTCTTCTATCATTTTTGTATAAGTTTCCCATACGTATTGTATTCTTCTTTTATATACATCGTCCGGTTCTGGGAAACTTGGCCTTGCTAAATGATTATTCATGATAATTTTGGCCCCACAAAACTTTTCCACCTCTTCAATTCCTCATAAATTGTGAGTTAGACCATCAAAAGGAGAATTTTCTAGACCAGCTACTAATGCACCAAAGCCTTCTTCTATGTGGATTGGAATATTAAAAAGGTTAGCAATAGCAGCAGCTGTTTCAATACACCTCAGAGTAGGTGAGCTTACCAAATGAACAGTTTTACCAGACGGTATCAGACTATTTATTTTCTCTGCAGATTGCTGTGCTTGTAGCAAGCCTTTTTCTGTCAAAGTTGGGTCAAAATTTACTGGAAACTCCCTTGTCGTTGCATGTCTGTCTCCTCTTTCTCCATGTCTCAGCACAAAATACAATTTTTTATTACTCATTATAATTCTGCTTATATAGATAAATTAATTTTGATTATCTTGCTCATGGAACATCTCTCTTGCAATGACTAGCCTCATGATTTCATTAGTTCCTTCCACTATTTGTAAAATCCTTAAATCTCTAAATGCTCTTTCTACTCCATAGCTTCTCATCACTCCATACCCTCCATGCATCTGCAACGCCATATTGGCGACATCAAAACAATTGTCAGTCGAAAACAATTTAGCCATCGACCCCATTGTGATTCTTGCAGGATTGTGTTTATCAAGAAGTTCTGCTGCATGCCTTACCATGATTCTGGAGCCTGTTAACTTTGTTAATGCTTCAGCCATTTTGAAACGGAGGTATTGGTGGTCAACGAGTTTTTTGCCAAATTGTTGCCTTTCTTGCATGTATTCTTGGGCTTTGCTTAAGGCAAACCAAGCTCCTCCTAAGGCACAGCTAGAAATGTTGATTCTGCCACCGTCTAAAGCTTGCATGGCGATTTTGAAGCCGGTTCCTTGGCCGCCTATTAGATTTTCTTTGGGGACTTTGACGTTATCAAAAGAAACGAGTTGTGTGGGATGGGAATTCCAGCCTAATTTTACTTCTCGCCTGCCAAAACTGAGCCCTTGTGTTGGTGACTCCACAGCAATACATGAAATTTCTTTCGGCCCTGTTCTACACATAACCAAATATAAATCACTTGCATCACCTCCTGTAATAAACATCTTGCTCCCATTTATGATAAAATAATCTCCCTCTTCTTTTGCTACTGTTTTCAAACTCGCCGCATCAGAGCCACTTTGAGGTTCTGTCAAGCAATAACTTGCGAATTTTTCAAACTGGAACAGCTCTGGAAGCCACTTTTTCTTTTGCGCCGTGTTTCCGAAATGATCAATAACCCATGCGACCATATTATGTACTGTCATATATGCGGTAGTCCCTACACAGCCAGTTGCCAAAGCTTCAAAAACCAATGAGGCTTCTAAACGATTACACCCGATACCGCCAAATTCATGTTTACAGTATAGTCCTCCAAAACCAAGGTCTGCGGATTTTTTAATCACATCTCTTGGGAAATAGCCTTTTTCATCCCACTCATTAGCATATGGAGCAATTTCACTTTTGCTGAATCGTAGGGCTGTTTCTTGGATAGCTAATTGTTCGGATGTAAGATTCCAGCTACCATTAATAAGTGAACTCACAGACCTTTTGATGCTAAGAGTCGATTTTGATAACATCAGGTAATTAAAAATATGAAAAGTTTTTATTAAGAATTTTTAAAAGAAAGCATAACCACATAAACCTTTTTTATTTCATCCCAGTTACAGTGATATTTTCCTTCTGAAGAGTCAATTTTCATATTTGGAACTTTAAATGCAATAATTTCATAAGGATCAGCAGCGAATAAAACATATTGATACCGATCATTAACAGGTTCTCTTGTCTGCTCATAACATGACATTATTCTATGCCTTGGACATATATTTGGGTCAATTTCAGGATAATCCACTTCAAAAACTAATGATTTCTGTCCTGTTACTGGATCTTTTTGCTTTGTTACACGGTATCCTGGCCTTCCAATTTTTATAATTCGCTTTGGAAAAATTCTTGGTTTTTGCTGTGGAAATACAGTAATATCTTTTCCGTCCTTCATCTTCTTTCTTTGCAAATTTGCTTGATGCTTTTTTCCTTGTGTGTGGGCTAAATATGAGCCTTCGTTTGTATGAAGAGTTAAACATAGTCTGCATTCATAGGTACCTATATGATTTTTCATGAAGTATGGGTCTTTTGTGATATCCATGGTTTCCATTGCAAGACGTCGCTGACGTTCTCTTCTTTCAGCGTTAAGCATGGCTTGGGTGGCAATTCCTCCACCTCCAGCCTTGGCACCTGCACGAGTTTGCATGTCCATTTTCTTGTTATATTTTATTAGTATGTCAATTGAAAATCCTGATACTCTTGATAGGCAAAGTCTCGCCCAACTTGCAAAAATTTCAGAGGATTGCGAACGATATGAAGATATGATAGAATTTATTAAAGCATTAGCGAGACAAGTAGGCGATTTGACTGCAGAAGAGATTAATCTTTTATCAGTCCCTTATATGATAATGATCAATCAAAGAAAAAGCTCCCTGAGAATTTTGAAAAAATCTGAAAATAATGAAAATAAAGGCATTTTGAAGATTTATCAGGATAAAATTGAAAAAGAGATCAAATTTTGGTGTGAAGATCAAATAAGATTGATCGATTTTCTATTAGAATTTTATAATAACGATGATCCAAGATGCCTTACATTAAAGTTATTGAATTCAAATAGGTATCGAGACTTAATAGAAGCGGAAAATAGTGACAGACGAGAACAATTGATTTCAAAAATAGAAAGCATCTATAATGAATGCTTTAATCTTGCCAGCAGCTTACCTCCCTCAGAATCAAAGAGGATAGGATGCTCACTCAACTTTGCAACTTTTTATTATGAAATAAAAGGAGATAAACCTGCAGCAATTGAACTACTCAATCAGACAATTATAAGCGTAGAAGAAGAAATTTCAAAACCTTTGGGCTTAATATATTCTGACACTGCATCAACACTGAAACTTCTGAAAGATATCCATAGCAAGTGGATCTCTGAAGAAAAAGAATAATAATTCCTGATTTAATTATTCTAGAGTAACTCTATCAATTGCTTCATCTTGAGTCCATGGGTTTTCTCTTTTGATTTTTTCTTCTTCCTCTTTGGTAAACTCTTCATCAATCCCATATTCCGCTCTGATTTGGTTTATATCTTTGCCTCTGAATTTTGTTGCAATATAAGCAAAGCAAATTTCCATTAGACATGCAACATCTAAATAGTTAAGTGCAAACATAAAGTCAACTAATCCATCATCGTCAAAACTTTTAATAAATTCCACATCCCAAGGATCCGAAAGAATTTCCTCAATTTTATTTGTTTTTAATGGCTTTTCCAGAGGAGTTGGAGGGACAAAATCATGATGCTGGGCAAATTCGAGAATTCGATTAAGCATATTTGTGGAAACTTGAGCTATTGGTATATCTTCGCTTTGTTCACAATCATCTAGAACGTTCTTTACGAGTATGCTGAAATTTTTAAATTTTGCGATTGACTGAACTCTGTCACCTTCTTTTGTGACAAATGTTATAGGACTGTCTTCAGATGCCATTAGATACTTATTGAATTTTTAAGAAAAATAAGAGTAGAGTGTATTTAATAGAATTTAATTATGAATTTAGATGCACTTCTTATTGCATATAAAGAGATTTAAATAAATAAAATATTGCTGATTATTTTTTATTTAATCAAGTGGGCGTCAATATCTTAATCAATTTAATAGCAATAGCTTAATATAAGTTCAATCAAGCATCAGCATAAATTTATTCAGCTATATTCTTCCGTTTTAATCATTTTCTGGCAGTTTCTTTTCCATAATAATCTTGAAAACGGCGGAAACCCCATATAAATGGTGCATAAAATTTCCAAAAAATTCTATCCGCTCACTTTCTTAAGAATAATTTCTCACAGCTCACCTTAATCTAAAATCCGTTTATCTATCTGCATATTTCCCCAAGCGAATAAATTTCATAATGAATATTGATCGACCAGAAGCCCTCGAAAGAGACGAACTCATCTATCTTGCTCGTCTAGCTG
>CATKHM010000842.1:0-13414 GCA_949751825.1 Blepharisma undulans | reverse complement strand
TTAAATATTGAAAATTAATTATCGAAACAGAAGCTTTGCTCAATATTTAAACAAAGTTACTTTAAATATTAGAAACATTTATATTCTATAATCAATGAAATTATTCTTATCTCCATTTAAAGTTATCCCTTCTTTCTTTAATAGCAGCACTAAGCTTTTTGAAGTCTTCTTGATATTCTTGAGGAATTAGTGTGCACATACTCCATGCGTTTTTGGTATCCTGCCCAATTTTATGTATCATAGGGTTGTATACAAAGAAGAAGAACAATAGTGAAAACACTGAATAAAGAGCCATCAACAAGTTTTGCCATACAGTCATTTGCTGCTGCTGATCTTTGTAGTCAGATTCGTATAAATCTGAGGAATAAGCTAGTGGATCATAGAGATAATGATTGTCGAGATTTCTGAATAAGGTCATATCATTCCCGTTCCAAATCCATTGGACTGCAGGCAATGTATAATTTTTGGCATATTTCAAGTTTTCTATCTGCAATAGCAAAGTTCTGCCCAGGGTCGTATATGTGCCTAAAGCACTATGGAGGCCTTGCATCATGCAACCATCTCCGGCAGTTGTGCAATCATCTAAATTTCTCATATTAGGGGCTGCACAAGCGTTATCGAATAAGATGCTATCATGTTTAGAACTTCTAGAATCAGTTGAGCTTAGCCCTTCATCACTATTTCCGAAAATCAACGAATTTTCAACATAATCCAATTCGTCAAGGGCTATTTGAGCAACTGTGTAGCCTGTTCCTACATCTTGTCCCATTGGAACGACATATTTATAGCCCACCGCAGTTATATTTTCAAACAAAGTTTCAGTCACCCACATATTAATAGTTCTTGATAGTTGCCTTCTTCTGCTTGCCCAGTTCACATGTGGAGGTTCTTCTTGAAGAATTGTTCCTACAGATTCAAACCCAGTATAATAAATCAAATAAAAGTATACAACGCTAATAATAAAGAAGCAAGCCAACTTAATCACAATGATTTTTCTTTGTTTTGGATCATAAGCAAGCACACGTTTTTGTTCCACAACGTTTTTCTTTTTCTTTGATTTATCCCCATTGCGATCCCCTTTGCTATTTTTACTGTCATTCCTTTTGCCTTCATCTTTGGCTTTTTCTTCATCGTCTTTTTGGTCATCTCCATTGAGCTCTTCAAGCTCCATATTGGCTTGCTCATTTAAAATCGTCAGCCTATCAGAGCATTTTGCCTTCATAACTCTGCAAACATACCCAGGAATTTCAAAGAAAATTTCCCAAATTTCTTTTTTAGACTTTTCTAATACCCTTATAGCAGGAATCACTGCGAAACCAGCACAGAAACATAGAAGGATGACTGATACTAAAATAAGCATGATTGCTACGATTCTTTCAGAGTCTAAGTCGCTTAAAGCAGCATCTACGTAATAAATAGCAGAATTATTAATGTATTGTAGTGTTTCGCCGTTGCCATTTCTATATAAATAAAATGCTCTTCTGTTGGTTAAGTTGACGAGCGTGCTATTATATTCAACATTCAATAGATATGCTTGCAAAATAAAATTGGATGTGGCATCAAATAAATTGCTTTGTATTTCTCTCACAGTTTTTCCTTCAAGCAGCCAAGTGGAAATTTCCTCATTTGTATATACCACTTGGTCTTTATCACTTAGTAGTCCATATTTTGTATACATAACTAAATTGGTATTATGCATATCAGTAGTGTCATTTGCCAGCCATTGGAAAAATAAATCTCTGTCTGTATTTGGTACGTACCCAAAATCCATCAACGAAATAATTCTTGTATAATATGCGATACTTTGTGTGTACATTCTCAGCAATCCTACCAAATTAACATAATGTGACAACTTTTCATTGAAATCAACTGAATTTGTGATGATCTGGAAAGTCATAACAGAAGTAACAATAAGCACAATAATAGTCAAAATCAGGGTCAACTTGAATCTGAGGACATATTTTCTTGTTCTGCTGAATTCATAAGCAACGAGTGCTTTGATTGATTTATTGAACTGAGCTAATGAAGCCATAGAAGAGTTCATACTCTTTGATGAGCTGTGAGCACTTTGTCCATCAATTCCGCTGTGGTCTTCTTCTTTGGGATCAGTGTGGCTGTATCCTTCACTATGCTCTTCCTCATTTTCACTTGAAGACTTTTCTGACTCTTCTTCCTCTTCCTCCTCTTCTTCTCCGTTTTCATCCCCTTCTTCAGAGCCTGATTTGCTATAAGAATTCTTCCCACTTTCGTCTGATGATTTACTGTCTTGGCTTTTGCTTTGGCTCTCTTCAGACTCTTCACTTTTCGAATTAGATGATTTAGACTGCGAACTCTTAGAAGCAGATCCTTTGGATCCGATATTAATCTGATCTTTAGAAGGCGGTTTGCTGTCTCCCAGCTGCTTTTTTTCGTAATATTTCTTCTCTTCTTCATCCGGAGCATTCAAACCTGCGAACTTTTTTCCTTTCAAGCTATCCAGCTCATCTGAAATTCCAAGCATTCCAACAACCTTTGTAGCTTCTAAGTCAGATTCAGTCCCTGAAATTTCTTCGGCACTGCTATCTTCTTCACCTGACTCTTCGCTGCTTTCTTCTTCACTTGATCCAGAAATTTCTTGGCT
Source organism: Blepharisma undulans (assembly GCA_949751825.1). Lineage (NCBI taxonomy): Eukaryota > Ciliophora > Heterotrichea > Heterotrichida > Blepharismidae > Blepharisma > Blepharisma undulans. The sequence continues at coordinate 10,794 of CATKHM010000842.1, read as the reverse complement.
CTCACTGGTTTCTGAATGTCCTGCCCCTGGTGGAGGAGATCTAATTGGTTTCTTTTCTTTTTGAGTATTGGAATCTGTGGAATCCAGTTCAAGATTTATGTCCATATGGTTTACTGGATCTGATTTCTGGTTAAAAATATTTGAAGATGGGAGAACTGTGCTTACAGCCTTGCTGTCTTTGTCATCTTGTCGCGTATAGTCTCCTTTTTTGGTTTCCTGCTTCTCTAAAACTTCAACTTTAAGCAAATGAGCAGATTGTTCGCCAATTTTTAGCTCGCTTAAACGCAATTTAAGGTTATTTACAGTTTTTTCATGCTCATGTGTGTAGTCGTAGCCATCTTCACTCATCATTGCTTCTTTGTTGTCTTCAAATTTGCTGATGATATTGTAAATTTTCTGTTCTGAGTTTTTCGTGTTTCCTAAGTCAAAAATTTCTGAGCAATGCTGACTATAGCCAGTGATTACCCAATCTTTATTCATAAGAACGATTTCATATTTTGGATTCGTTGGCTTTATAATTGCTGATAAGAATGGAGGTTGCCCATCATTAGGGACTACTTTTACGAGGAGTCTTCCTTCAAAAATGTTGTTATTCTTGTTAGCGAAATATACGATAAGATGCTGATTATCAATAATTGAATATTTTCCTGATTCATGGAATTTTTTAATATATTCATCATGAGATTCTGAAAATGGTGATGGTATAATTAAGGAAACATTACGACCAATCAGCTCAGCCGATAAATAGCCTAAAAGCTGACAAGCAGATGCATTGGCCTTTTGAATTTCGCCTAAAGTCTCAAAATCTCCAGACACTCTGATAATTGCATTATCTGCATCAAAAAATGATAGTGGCTGATTTAAACTATTCATGACATTTGCATTGAGATTTTTCTGCTGGGCCTCTTCTTGCATTTCAGCTTTATTAAGGTATCTTTGTCCCATTTCTGAAAAATTATTTAAGCTGCTTAAAAACCAGCCATACATTCTGAGTGCTTGAGTATTTTTGGAGTTTAATTTCAGCAATTTTTGATAGTTTCCTTTTGCAACTATAATCATTTTTGCAGTTTCCCCTGCTAATTTGCTTAATTTTTGGATTTTTGGTGCTTTAGACTCCAATTCAGCCCAAAAATAGAATTGGGATCTTGTTACAGATTCGTCATTTTTTTGAGCGTTTTGAAAGGCTTTTTCGAATAATTCATAATCATATGCATCATCTTTCATATGAGCTTTATAGAAGCTTTCTGATGTTTTTCTGAAATGGTAAAGCATGTATTGGGAGTCTAATTTGCTTGCAATCATGGTTCCTTTGAAGCATTGGACCATGGCCAAAATATAATTTTCAAAGATGTGCAATTGAATCAACCCTGACCACAAATATAAAAATTCAGCATTTGGGAATTTTTTAAAAGCTTCATTATATACAGTTTCAATTTCAGTGAAAGTTTCTGCCTGCAAAGCTTTGAGTTCTTCATTTTCTTCTTCATTGTTAGCCCCATAAATTGACTTTGCGTATTTACTTTTCGCTTCTTCTAGCTTCAACACAAGCATTCTTACCTTGATTTCTACCTGGTACGGGTTTGTTAATTGCTGAATTTTTTTCTCAGCTAAGTTTTTACATCTTTTATTCATAGCAAGCTGAGTAATTTGTATCAAGCAAGGGGTTAGGAAGTAAAACAACATAGTAACTGAAGAATTCGTTTGATCAGTACTTTTGAAAAACTCTCCAATTATCATGCAAAAAACGGCAGAAGTAAAAGAAACAATTGCACCTAAACGGATATGGCACATTCGAAGGTTGTAATATGGTACATATTGTATCATAGCATAGCTTATGATAAGTCCGATAACTAAGCATACAATTAAAAACAATATGACTTTTCCTGCTGTTGTAATAAAATAGTATGAAAAAATTAAGCCGACATAAGAGCTTAATCTTAGTAACTTTAGTCTACAATGAGGTTTTGCCATGAAGCCGCCACAAATTTGGCAAAAATCGTAATAAAGCATAGAGCAAAGTATAATCACTCCAAAGTACAGAACACTAGCGCCGACGTAGATCATCATAAATTGATACCCGACCTGTAAGTTTAAGCAATGATCATCAGTTGCTAATGAGCATCTTATAGCAAAGGCTAAGGTGTCTATTATAGGGATGAATAACAAATTTGTCAGTAGTGTTATAAGAGCTTTAAGAATTTTCAACAAAAAGCTCATTATCGAGGAATAGTTTTTATTTTCAATAGCGATGAAGACACCTATCCCTACTAGTGATGCCAGTAAAAATCCTCATATCCCAAGCAAAACCATGAAGCCAGTCAAGCTTCCTCTCAGATATCGATCAACTCTGAAAACCCAACACACATCAATTAGTCATTGGGTTTGGGACAAATTTCAAGGGCTATCGCTATCATATGGTCCCAGCTTATTATAACTGCCATCATTAAGAACAAGTGTTAGTAGCTGAAGACCTTCGATAGCTATCATTACCATGTGGTAATGAATAGGGATGGCAACCTTCAAGGTATTAAGTCGGAAGAAAAGTGAAAAAAGCCTAGATTTGAGTAGCTTTAGGATTTGGTCTTTTGAGTCCCCACTTGCTTCTTCATTTTCTTCTTCGTCGCCGTGGTTTTTCAAATATTCAATTTCATCAACGTGACCTTGCATTTATTTTTATAGCCAATATAAAAATCAGTGACAGAAATCTTTTTTTTACCTGTTAAAAAATTCGATTAAAATTTAGTTTATTGGTGCAAATAAATATTTCAAAAAATATGATATAATGTAAATTAAAGTCAGGATTTATTACATCATAGACTTGTTTACAGCTCCTTTTTTTCTTGATAATGAAATACTTCCTTTTCCTAAAGGTGAAGTTTTCCTTTTGTTCATCACAGGAGTGCTTGATCTGACCCTTACTTGCTTAACTCTTTCCCCATGGGCTAGTTTGGAAGCGGATTTTATTTTAGCAAGCCCATCAACTTTTTTCTCTTTAATTTCTGAAGCTGGTAAAGACTTTCTTTGCTTATAAAATCTGTCTGGTTTTTTTGTTGGCTCTGCTTTTGGCGTATAGTATTGTTGAGTTATTTTTTCTGTATCTGCTGGAGTATTGTGGAGCACTTCTAATTTCTCATCAATTGTATACTCCATTTTTTTCTGGTTTGAGTCTTCAAAGTTTTGCTTTCTTTCAGTTGTTTTAACTTCGGAAACTATTGGTGGCTTTAGTTTATCGATTTTTTTAACGTTCCTTTGAGTATTTGGATTATCTTTGGATCTGTGAGAGTCTAAAATTTCATGAATACTTACATCATTTGCTTCTTGAAATTCTGGATTAATAAGTTTAAATACTATTTCCTCACGCTTAGTGACCGGAATATTTGTATCATGAAAAATCCTGTTCAAGTCGTATTGACCCTCTTTTATCATTTTTTCAAGCCTAGACTTGAATAAGTCACATTGGGCGGTTGATAGCTCACCTTTCGACTTTAGCTCATTAAGCCTTGATTTGATCTTCTGCATAGTTTGCTTTTGGACTAAAGGAGTTTGCGGCGTTTGGGGAATTATTTCTTGCGAGTCACCCATTTCAAACGTAAAATACTCAGGTAAAGGCATAGCCAGAGGTGTTGGAGGGCCAGATCCCAGCTGGGCAGGGTTGACAATTTCATAATATTTTCTATTGCATTCTCCCAAAACCTGAATTAAATCTTTAGCAACCGTTTCTAAAGTATTAACCAGCATACCAATATGCGCGTTTAGTTTATCAATCTGGCTTTCTTCATTGTCAATTTCAATTTCCAAGTCGTTTGTCTGATCAATTTCCGGCATTTCTACTTCTTCTACTGTCTCAGTTGGTTTTTTCGAAACCTGAGAAGATTCAAGTGATGCCACCAGGCTTTCATTATTATTGATTTTTGGAAAGTTGACGTTTTCGTCTATAACTTTATTAGGGACAATAGGCTTCAATATCCTCCTCAGGTCTAAATCTATCATTTTCAGATGATCAATAAAGCCAATCCTGCATCTTTCTCTATATTCTTTGACAACTGCTGTCACTCTTTTGCCGTTAGCGCTGATGATTTTTCCATCTCTTTTAAGTCTCTCTTTAATGTGCATAAGATGCTGTTTTAAAGACTTGGTAACTCGTTTTATTTTGCTGAATTCAAGGATTTTTTCTTCAATTGCTTCTGTTATTTCAGAATTTTCTGTGTCTTGCTCATAAAGGTCACTTGCAATTTTCGTAAATTCTTCGAAAGAAGCGAGGTCAAAGGCAACTTTATTTGGGTATTCCTGAATAAAAATTACTTTTATGGCATCAATTTCAATTGAATCCAGCAAAGTTATGAGTCTGACATGTCTTTTGGTTGCTCGTGAATGAAGTTGCTTGAGTCTTTTAATAGATTGAATTAAGCTTTCACTCCCCATTTTAGATTATTCTTTTGAATATTTTGCTCGCATTTGAAGGTTAACAATGATGAAATTAAATTAATAAGATTGTAAAGATAATGAAAATATTAATAAATATTGACTTTAAATAATGTTTGAAATGCTTTTAGTTCCATCCCTTCTTTGAGTTCTAAATCGTCATTTAAATAGAGCCTAAATAAATTATACCAAGTTCCATTTGTGCTTGGCCTTTGAGTTTGCAAATCACCATCTACTAGCATTCAGCCTTTTTTCTGGCTGTAAAAAATAGTCGCTTGCTTTTTGGAAATTAAGTTGTCATCAATAAAGACATTGCAGCCTTGATCTCGGCCTACATAGACTTGATCCGTATGATATTCATGAGCATCAAAGAATATCAGCTCTCCAGATGTTTTTCCTCCATATACTTTGAGGCACAGTCTAGGATAGGGAGTTGATGGAATTATCGTAATAAGCAAATGGGATTCCCCAAAGGTAACAATATACTGCTTTTTATATAAAGCTAGAGTATAGTCAATTTTTGCATATACTCCAGAACCTACCGCAAAATCCCTTATATAGTAAGAATCTATATAAGGATCGTATCATATCAAAAAGTGAGGATTTCTCAATGAATTGGCTAATGCTTTATCAGCCAAAGGGATTACAAAGTCACATGCAATTTGTCCTTTTGGCTTGTCTCTTTTCTTGCAGCCTAAATAGGTGACTCCATCCTTGGCTCCACGATAGCTAAGATCATACTTGAGAGGAGATATGTTGATAACTGAATTTCTCGGTAAAATTAAAGAGCTTTTAACTTTGAGTCTTAAAAGTTTGCCTTGCATAGCTACAGTCAATAGCTTTTCAAGCCTCTCTGGATTGTTTCATCTGCTGGGGTCATCTGGAGTGCACATTCCTTTCTTGATGAGAGCCAGTGTCTGCTTGCTTTGCTCTTTTAATTCATCTACTGAAAGGTTCATCATGTCAATGTTATCTTTGCGAAGAACCTTATCATAAATTATTTGAACCTCACCATTTGTTTCGGCTGAACCTCTGCAACACCTTATTACAGATTACATTTATCTTGCTTCCCATTTTGCAATTAATTTTAAAGGTTTTGAAGTTTGGAAAACGCTGATGAAAATAAAATTTTGAAAATTCAGGATTATTGAACAAAATCAAAATTTTGAAATAGAGATATTTATAGATAGTTGGAATTTTTATGAAAAATAGTAATATTATGATAATTTGAAATAATTTACTTATTCAAGGTTTAACAATAAAGCATAAAATGACAATTTCTGTTATGAAGGCAATTAATTAATATGAAATTTTTCGCCACCATAGTTTATTTAAAGTTTATATTCTTAAACTCGCCAAATATTTATAAATTATTAGTAAATGACCCGTCTATGGATGATACTTGCCCCTTTAGTGTTTGCAGATCTGATCATTGACATTTTGATAAGTGATTCCACAGAAGAATACTTTTTTTCAACCATGGCTAATGTAATATCAGAAAACCTCAACAGATCACAGGTCTTTTCAATTTTTGTTAGCAATGATGCTGATCTTAAACCTTTATTGCATACAAACAGCATAGTTATAGATGCAACTTTTAGTCTATCTATAACGTCTACTATTAAGCGAGCTGCAGAAGAATCACAATTTATATACCTAAACATTGGAGAGCCCACTCATCTTTATAGTGACTGAGAATTTTTTGTTCATTTTGATCACGATCAAAACATAAAAGCGCTGTCACAAATATTTAATTATTTAAACTGAACGACAGCATTAATTGTGACAGAAAACAATTATGATGATTTTTCTTCAGCTATAAAAGAAAAATTCGCTAACCTAAATATGCAATATTTTTCCTTTGTTGATTATCAGTCGCAGACTGTGTCTGATTTATTCGTTGGTAGAGAAATTTTACCAACAGGTGTTAAAAATATTGCAATTCAAAACTCTGGAAATGGTGCACAAAAAATTGTAAATAGCTTGGTAACGAAAGATATTTATCATGCAGGAACTGGGGTTATATTAGGAAGCAAGAGCATATGAGGGGCAGTCACAGATGGCATATTAGTATATGTAGAATCTGATTTGGAAGCTGCCTCAGATTACGCACATTATGAAGCCCTCGCATGTTTAAAAATTCTTAAAATTATTGATGCTCAATCAATTGCTAATTTTGGCATTGATCTCCAAGAGAAGCTTCAAAGAATTACATATGAGCATCAGCCAATATTTAATTATTCTCTAATAAACATACAATCAAGCAAAAAAATAAAAGTAGGATATATATCAGATGAGAGGTTTTCATTAAACAAAACTCTCATTTTCCCTGGAAATACAACTATTTTCCCAAATACTGTTGTTTCTTATATAAATATATCTTGCGCTGATGGGAGAACAAATCCAGGATTATCACAAAGCTTGTTTTATCCTCCTCTAAAAGCTGCTGCGTGAATGGCAGTTAATTTAGCAAATGAGCAAAACTATTTGGGAAACTTTCAAATTGCTTTAACACATACTGATTGCGGAGCTGAATATTTTTTATCTTCATATTCAGTGCCATGCTTTGCGGCTTTAAAAAATCAAATGGGTGTAGCTCACTTATCATCTGGTTTTCCATCAGTTTGTTATGGCACGATTCAAACATTTAGAGCACTTAAAATTTCAATCCCAATTATATCAGAACTTTGTGGAGAAACTATTTTCAATAATCAAACAACTTACCCAGAATTTATGAGAGTTATGAAGAATTATGGATACAACTCAAGTATGATGGCAAATTTGATATTAATTTTTGGGTGGACTAATGTTATTGTTTTATATCAAAATTCAACAACAGGAATCGATTTATATAATTATTTCCTTAAAAGTGCTCAAAGCTCAAATATCAATATTCTGAACAATGAAACCTCAAGATTAATTAAATATGGATATAGCAAATCAGATTTCTCAGCATATCAACCCCTATTTGAATCAATTAAAAATACTAAAGGAAGAATATTTATCATGCTAATTGATCCTCCATCTGTATTTTATGTTGTAGAAGGTTTATATGATGTAGGTATAAGAAGAGGAGATGCCATTATGATGTTCTCTATAAAAGTTTCCTTTGAAATCCCATTGGAAACTGATCCTGTGGCCAAAGTTAAGCTTGAAGAGCTCATGTATGGATCTTTCGCTGTTTTTCAAGATGAATGGGTAGGCGACTATGGTCTCTATTTAAGAGATGAATATGTTCGCATAATGCACTCAATTGACCCTGTATATAAATGCTTTGCATACGATTCTACCATGACAGTGCTTAACGCTATAAAATTCTCTATTTCAAAGGGAGATGATATCAAGGATGGATCTGTTTTAAACAAATCGATGAGACAGCAAAGATTTTTAGGGTGTTCAGGCACTGTGACTTTTGCAAATGGAAGCAATGACAGAAGCCAGGTTGTAATTGTGGTTTACAATACTATCTATAATGCTACGACTGGAAAATGGATAGATATTAGAGTAGGAACTTATAATATCGCCAGCACTCATCCATTTACCTTCATCAGCAGCATTACATGGCCTGGAGGCACTTTATCTGCTCCTTCAGACATTATAGTAAAGCCTGACGATTGTCCTTTTGATTGGAAAAATGTCCAAAGCTCCTTCAAAGGCACAGCCATTTTTTATGCCATATCGTTTGCAATTGCAGCATTAACTGCAATGCTAACAATTTACATTTTTCGCAAGTGGTGGAATGTGTATGTTGGACCTTTGATTGTCAAGAAAAATTTTAAGTTTGGTGATGGGATTGTCATGTTTATAATTTTTGTGGATTTTTTACAACTGATTTCTATGGGCCCTACTATGAGTGGCTATGACAAATTTTCAGCTGTAATTGGAGACTATGCATCAGCAAATTTAACAAATATCATTGAGTTTACTGAAAAATATTACTGGATGGGATTCTTCACAGTCTTAGGGTTATGTGGATTGTGGATTTATTTTTCAATTATAATATTATATCAAATGGGTGATAAATTTCAGAATTGGCTTATAGAGCATAGTGTTACTCTGGCAAGAGAAACAATGCCAATATTAGGAAATCTTTGTGTAATCCCTATCGTGTCGATTCTTTTGGATGTATTCAACTGTAGAAATGCTACAGGGGATACTTTAACTGACAGCTTTATGGAAAAAGATTGTACTACCACCTGTTGGACTTACCCTCATAATTTTTATGCAAGTTTAGCTTTAATAGGCTTGCTATCTTACGTCCCTCTTGCAGTCTACTGCAGACCACTTTGGCAGAATTTGCAGCTTGAAATAAATATAATAACAAGGCCACTTCACTTGATGATTAAGAGTATAATCCAAGTCACTATTGTTGTGCTTAAAGGAACATTAAAGGCATATAATCAGTCGTTGCATGGATTGATATTTTTATTAATTCTAACAACTTATCTAGTGATTTGCATCAAGTGAAAACCTTTTAATTATCATAGATGCAACTGATGAACAGTTGTTTCAATAATTGCAACGATGTGAAGCGTTTCAATTTCTTCTATTTATTGATTAGTACCATCTGATACTCTTAGTGTATGAATTGTGTTGCAATTGACAGGGTGGTTTGTATTACTGTTAATAGGAATTTTTGTGCAGCATAAATGGTATCCAAGCTTATTATACAGAGAAAGAGCCCCAGATATCGGCATTTTCTTCAGATTTTTATTAACCTCAAGTGTAAAAGTTGATGAAATTACGAGAATAAAGAGAAAAAAGGAAGTCGACAATCTTGGAGCCCCTAAAGCCAGTTCAGAAAGCAGAAGTGAAGAGAACCTTATTGCAAGAGATATGAAATTTCAATTCACTCTTCGAACCAATATGGTTAGCACAATGCTTCAATAGAAACTTTGTTGTAATTAGTGTACTGAGATAATCTAAGATTTTTAAGTATGATATTACTTTATATAGATTCACTGCTTTAATGCTAATTGATAAACTTTAAACGAATTCTATTTTCTAGTATAAATTTATCCAAGATTTCAAAGAACATAAGAGATTTTATATGATATTCTTTTATCCTCTGACAAAATCAAGACTCAGACAACTCTATTTCCAGAATTTCTATAATGATTAAATTTGTAAATGGCAAGATACCCTAAATTATAATAATAAAAATGCCAAGAAGATCAAGCGGAATGAAATCAAGTGTATTTTCACGAAGTTCCGGACCGACAAGGTCTGCAAGAGCAGCTCCTCAGCCTGCACATCAAGCTCCATTAACACAGCAAAGTCCAGGACTCATTGGCTCACTTGGAGGCACAATAATGCAAGGAATGGCTTTCGGAGCTGGGAGTGAAGTAGCTCATCAAGCAGTCAGAGGCTTAATGGCAAGCAGCAGCACTACCCAAATCCAAGAATCTTCATCCCAATCTCAGTCAATTCAAGATCCTTGCTCTCAGCAAAATCAAAACTTCTTAAACTGTCTTCAATACAACAAAAACGATATCGGCATGTGTCAGAGCTACCTTGACTTATATAAACAATGCAAGGGACAATTTTAATAAATAATATAATTTTTACACAAATTTCTTGCAAGTATTGATCTATTTATACTTATTATGGAGGACCAAAATATTAATCGTAAAGTAATACCAAAAACACAGACGTCCATAATGGCATCATAATTGTTGCGAACCCATAGGCAAAAACGACTACCTTTGACAGATTCTCTTCTTGGTTTTGCCTATCCTCGCAAATAACAAGAAGCTGCAATGAAATGGGAGCAGCAAAACAAATCTGCATCATGAGTGTGAAAATTCGACCCTACAATAAGACTTACAATGACTCCTAGATAATATAGCCCACCAATCGCGCCGAGACCGATTAAAGGCATGAGTACTAGACGTCCTATTAGTATAACCGAAATATGAAGACTGAATAGAATTTACTTGCTGATGTCTGCAGTTGCAGGGTAGCCATGACTTAAATTAGAGCCCAGAATAAATGAAATCAATGGAGACGCACACCCTCCAAATGATAGCATTGCTTGGAAAATATTTTTTCTCAAAATTGAACCTGAGCCTGTCCATAAATATTTTTGGCTATATGGGATAAATGCAAAAGGAATTGCAACGATAGCAGCCCATATAGGTGGAGTCATCCCTCTTCTTATTTTTCAGAGAAGATATTTAGTGTGTCCAATATTTTGTGGAGTGATATCAGACTTGTTAATGATTTCTGTGCCAGGAAGTCTTGCGGACTGCTTTTTCATCATAATCCTATATAAATCTTACTCCCATCCTATGGTCCACTTAAAAATAACTATAAATATGGTATAAATCAAAACATATTCAGTAGCTCTGTCTTTAAAATCTTTATCTGCAT
>CATKHM010000841.1:0-13419 GCA_949751825.1 Blepharisma undulans | reverse complement strand
GAGAGAAGCACAGTAAAAGTTGTGGGAATTAAAACGAGTCTATTAAAGCTGATCCCTATAGCTACAATGATTTTACTGATTATATTTGAATAAAAATAAGAAGCTTTGCTCTTTCATATAATTAATATTTACTTAAAGCTTACTTGAGATCTGCCAAATTAAATAAAAATTCTGGATTTCATCAAGAGAATTGCATTAAACTAGTATTAAGGCTAAAAATACCAATGATATAAAAATGAATATCTAAAAATTTTAAATTCAGCTTGAGATTTTCAAGAGGATTTGTTTGAAAAATGCTATGGGAAAAATAGATAATTTTATCCAGTCACAGAATGAATTTTTTATGTTAAAAATATAAGATCTCTAAATTGATAAAAATTAATGAAGGTAAATTAATTATAATTATAATAATTTTAAGCAAAATAGCTTTGGCTTAAAAGATAAATTTTTATTATTATAGATTACTATGCATTTTCTTTATAATTTATAAAATGGATTTAATTGATTGTTGTAATGAGTACCCAACAATGTTTTAACCCTGAATGTATATAAAACGCTAATATTGTATGCAAATGCGCAGGTGTTGACACTTATATGTGCAATACTCACATCAGTGAGCACGCTTCTAAATTTATGGAATTTGAGCATAAATTTATACCAATAGAGGCTACTCAAAAACAAAAGAATATTGTTGATGTGCTAATTGATATTAGACGTCAAATTCAAAGAGTAAAGAGAGATTCTTTGGAAATCTTTTCTAAGTGTATATCCAGCTTAGAATGATTGATGGATTACAGCTTACAAAATATAGAGTTTAGCATCAATAATATAGACATGCAAATTTCTGCCCTTGCAAATGTTGATAAAAATTCGAGAATTTATGAATTATATGCAGAAGAACTTAATAAGAGTGTGGAATATTCATTAGTTGGTAATCAAAACCTGAATATTGCAAACTCCATTAATAGATTTTTGGAAGAAATTGTAAAAATTACTGAAAATATAGAGGAGCATCCAAAATCAGCAATAGAAGAATTTTTCGATAAATCTGAGAAAATATCAATGCAAATAAAACAGGAAAGTTCTGATGAGAATCTGAAGAATCAAGAAAATTTCTTCAGATCATGAAGTGAGGACTTCACTAATTTTTCATCCAGAAGTCCTTTTTGGTATTTCAAAAAAGGAGTTTTTGAATATTACTCATGCAATGCTATTGAAGCACTTAATGACATTAATTTTGCTATTAAACTAAAGCCAGGGTATCAAGATGCTTATTGATATAAAAGCCTTATTCTTGCATGTCTAAATAGAAAAGAAGAAGCAATTGCTTGTTTAAATGAGCTTATAAATATTGATCCACAGTTTTCAATCGTCTATGTCATGAAGGCAGAATATTTATTTTCAATAAATCAAAAAAAAGAAAACTTAGACTGTTATAATAAACTCTGCAACACTCCCGAAAATGCTTTTTTAAATTATTTCAAATCTGCTTGTCTACGTGATTTGCAAAGATTCAGAGAAGCAATTAACTGCTGCAATGAATTAATTCAAGCATATCCTCAATTTAGCCTTAGCTATGCCAATAAAGGCAGCGCATATTACGATTTACAAATATATGAGGAAGCTTCCAATTTTTATAGCGAAGCCATTATGATTGATCCAAACTGTTATGAAGCTTTTGCTGGGCTAGGGCAGCTTTATTTTGCAGAGAAAAACACTGGAGAAGCTATTAAATATTATAACGAGTCTATCAAAATAAACCCCTATTATTCTCAAGGCTATAGTTTCAAAGCAACCATTTTGTATTCATTGAATAAAATGAACGAAGCTTTGGAATCTTTAAATTTTGCTATAAAATTTGACCCCAATAATTATATTGCTTACAATACGAGAGGCAATATTTTTTATAAATTAGAAAAATTTGAAAATTCGCTTAGAGATTATGATGAAGCAATAAGGAGCAAACCAGACTACAGCGTTGCATATACTAATAAAGGAGAAACTCTTAAAGCATTAAGAAAATATGCAGATGCTTTAGAAAGCTACAAAAACGCTATAAAATTTGATCCAAGTGTAGATTCTGCTTATTATAGTATAGGGCTTATATTATATAATGAAAACAAATATAAAGAGTCTGTGGAATATTTTAGAAATGCAATTTCAATTAATCCAAATAATTGAATTTATCATCAAAGCTTAGGAAGTGCTCTGGATGAAATTGGAAGAGAAGGAGAAGCTCTGGAGTGCTATAATAGAGCTATTGATATTAAGAATAGTATGAAATAAAGTAATTTTTGCAGATAATTTTTGAATTTATAATAAATGAATTAATAATTTGCATAAAATAATTATAAATAAATTTATGCACTAATAATTTCATACTAATTTCCCTCAATAATAAATTAATTAAGAAGCTTCATTATAATTGTATAAAAACTTTCACTTTTCTTTCTTAATCTCAGATAGAAATGAATAACTGGAAATTTTTGATTGAAATCTTCAAGAATATCTGTGATATACTTGATATATGCTCTAACATCAAAGCTCAAAAACAAGATGAAATGGCTGTAGGCATATTAACTCTTCATTTCATGCTTGAATGAATTTTTCTTAGTCCTGATTGATTACATAATTTTAAAGATATGAATAAAAAGTACACAAAACTTTAAGTTCACAAATTAATTAAAATTACTGGTATTTAATTATATTCAGTGATTTTTTACAACTCTTTTAAATACATGCTGTTTTAATTTCAATAATTTTGATTTATTTAATTTTTATTTTATTGTAAGAAACTTATACACTTTTCTTTATATTCACTGATTGATGTAGATCTAAGTGGAGATTGGAGAGAAGAAAATCAAAATAATCTCCTTTCATTTTATATCTTGATTATTAAATAGCTCCAATTCATCAGTGTTTTATGTTGCATATTGAATGCTATATAATTGAATTTATTGTTGCGTTATAGCATTTTTTAAAAAGATTTTTACAAGATAATTGTTTTTCTATGGCTCAGTGAGGTGTATTATATCAATCTGGCTTTGGAATATTCTTACTGATTTTGTAGGTTATCTTTTTATAAACAATGCTACTTGATATTGATTTTATAGGTTTCAAGAGAAATTGAGTCTTCATTTTTCAGCTCTAAAGCAAGAGAAAATATTACAAACTTGTCACTAATTTAAAACTTTTTGAATGATGTAAAAACAATGGAAAATTAGAGTCACTAAACCTATAATTTCGCTATTATCAGCTTGTAAACTTATTTCATTTTAATAAATCTTGCTCAGAAGAGGAATAAACCAGAAATTCATATAAAATATAATTTCAATGCTAATTCAATATCTCTTCAGATTAAAAATAAAAAATCTGTTCAATTTACAATAGGATTATTATTTTTAAATAAATTCTTTAAATCAACCTTATTTACACTGTTAAATGAAATATAGATATACTTAAGAAATATAAGCGGTGATTAACATTAAGTTTTATTTACGCCTGAATTGCCTGAATTGTTATTCCATGATAAAAATGAGAATTTGGAATATTGTGATTCAGCTTAATTGCAGAGCCAAGGTCTTCAAAAGCATTTACTTGCATATGCTTCAATAGCAAAACTTATAAAAAAATGCATTTAGCTCTTGGCATGATTTATATCTCTATTTCATGCATGAATGAATTTTTCTTAGGCTTGCTGATTAAATTTTATCTTTAATTTCATCCTCAATTATTCCACTTATTCCTGCATTACTCTCCATTTATTTGCTTATTTTAGGAATGGAATAATATTCCAAATGTCTTATTTCTATTTATGTAGGTGCACATTTTTTTGGGCATTGATTGAAAAATAAAATAATAGATAGCATCATTGAATAGTTTAATTTCAACGTTCAAGTAAGACAATAAATCCAAAATATTCAGGATCAGCATGCAAATAATTTTACTTTTGCTTGTTCAGGAATTTTGAAAGCAAGAAAAGGTATCTTTTTATCTATTTATTTTATTGTCAATTTTTTGAATATATGCTAATGAAAATGAAGTATTGCGTTATTTATGAAATAATTAAAGCTCATTTACATTCTTCAAACTAAATTCTGCAAACTATCTATTTTATAAAAAATGTTATTTGATATTGATTTTTATGCGCTTAATTCATTTTAATAAGCTAACTAAGTTAAATTTTAGATTCATTTCAAAATCTTGCTACAAAAAACTTTATTTCTTTCTTCCCCATCGTCCCAATGATAAGATCATTGATTTTTAAAGCTCAGAATCATATTATCAAGTCTTCAGATTGTTACCCATTTTAAGCACTATCTTTTTGCGTTGCCATGATAAAATGTACGATTGAACTTTTATCATATAATTAATTGAAAATACAATCTTTTTTGACTTTAAAACTTTTGGTTTTAGATTAAAAATACCTCTGTAACAATGATATAACTTTAATTTAAATAAACTCGCAAGAAAGGGAAAATATTCTAAATTTACCAATAATTTGAAATCTATTAAATGGTTTAAAGGCAAAAGAAAAATAGAATCATCAAACTTATAATTTTCTTTATTTTCACAGATTTTTATCTTTTAAACATATAATTATTTTTAAATTTAATCCAACTCTATTTAATCTTTTTTTTTTTTAAATACACCTATCACAAAAAAGGCTATTCTGAGCAATTTCATATTATCAATTACAAAAAATAACCAAAAACTAATGTCTCTCAAGCCTGATACTCTCGCAGACCAAAAACGCCCTCCAATAAGAAAAAAAAGAGTCACCCATCTCCTCTCCTCAATCGACCTCTTACAAAATGACCTAAAAATTATAAAAAAAGAGCCAGTTAAATCCACATCAATAGATACCTTAAAAGTCCTCAACCAATTATCCTCACCAAAACCAGGCATTACTTTCAATAGAACCAAAACCTATTTGAAAGGAAAAAGCCGAATAGAACTTATAAAAAATAAAGAAGAGATAGAAAAGCACAAACAAAAAGAAAATAACGCTTTGCAAATTATTTATGGGGATAATCCACAGCATAAAAGATATATGACCCAAGAATTTTTTACTGATAAAGAAACTTACAAACTTATGCAAAATAATAAAAGAAAATACGGCCCTGATAGGACAAAATCGAAATTAAATATCCAGTTTTTTGAGACCCCAAAAGCGAATTATCAGTATAGAAGAGGAAAAGAAAAATCGGTTGCCAAAGAAGAAGTTGCGAAAGGGCTGAATTCGATTTATTTTAATCATATGTACAGAAATTCCCCAAGAATTGTTAAAAAGAATTTACTGAAAAGTATCGAAGAATCAAAACTCAAGAGTTGTTCTTTGTTGTCTTCGCCTAATTTTTCTGAGTCTAATTCGCCTATTGGAACTTTTGAACTTATTTCCAAAAAGACGATTGGAAAAGAGGAATTAGATAAATGCATACAATCTGTCATAAAAAATAACTCTAAGGAATCAGATCATATGAAATCAAAGCTTGGACTTGAGCTTTCAAGAACTCCGAAAGTGAATTTAAAAGCATTCAATTAGCACGTTTATTTTTGCTTAAAATTAATTTTTTCATTACTTTAAAAGAATTCGTTAATTAAAGTTTAATTCTTTTTGTGAGTAGCCGTATCACAAAGGCCTTAAATATAGAAAATAAAAGTATCATAATCTGAAGACCATAAGATTATTTTATATAAAATTCAGAAATATTTACAAAAAATGCAACGCCAACTTTAGTACAAAATATTCAGCGATTATCTTTTAGATATAGCACTTGCAGGAGAAGTATATACTGGTAAATCGTCACTAGTGCCGTGTAACGATAAAACTAACCCTGATCAATATACCCCAACAATTACTACTGACTTGGTGGTAAGCTTTATTTAGCGCGCAAAGGTAGTCAAGCACTCTGGTAAAACTTTTAAATTTCGCATATGAGACACATCAGGAGACCCAAAATATTTAGCAAATTCCAGACGTCATTTTCAAGGTAGTTATGGATTTTTTATTTTTTTCAGTTTAATCGATAGAAATTCTTTTGAAAAAGTTGCATTTTGAAAAGACTTTATTGATCAGGAAAACTGTTGGGCAACCTCATGCATTTTGATAGGAAATAAATGTGATTTGGAAAATGAAAGAGTTGTGTCTTACGATGAAGGAAAAGAGCTTGCTGATCATCTTGGGATGCTTTATTTAGAAACTTCTGTCAAGAATGGATTTAGAGTGGAAAAAGCTATTTATTTACTGCTTGTTAGTATTCTACCTAATATTCTTTAATATTATTTCTCTCTTTCTTGTGGTTATATAAATTGTTGATAATTTTATTAAATTTTAAAAAAGATAATTCAAAATCTGCTTTTTCTGAAGACTCAACCCAGAAAATGCAAAGCTTTTAGATCTAAACGAATTAGATGAAATCTCTAATAATAATAAAATTCTTTGTTTTGGCATCTTACTTGAAATGATTCAGAATTTTTATTTTCTCTAACAGATATCAAAGAAGCCTTAAAAATAAGAAAATAAACAAATCATAATTAGTAAGTATACATTTAATAAAAACGGATATTCTCCGAAGAACCATAATATTTTTGCATATAAAACTCAAAATATTTACTTAAAAAATGAACGATCAGCCAATGTACAAAATATTTAGCAGTTATCAATTAGATATTGGAGTTGTAGGAGAAGCACTAACCGGCAAATCGTTAATGATGCTGTCTAACGATGAAAATATCCTATATAAATATATCCCACCAGTTGGTGCTGATATGGTAAGCTTTATTCAGAATGCAAAAACAGCTAGACTTTCTGGTAAAGTTTTTAAGATTTGCATATATGACACACTAGCAGACCCAAATCCAATTTTTGATTATCATTTTCAGTTTAATAAAGGACTTTTTATTCTTTTCAGTTTAATCGATAGAAATTCTTTTGAAAAAGTTGCATTCTGAAAAGAATTTATTGATGAGAAAAAACATCAAGATTTGCCATGCATTTTGATAGGAAATAAATGTGATTTGGAAAATAAAAGAGTTGTATCTTATGAAGAAGGAAAAGAGCTTGCTGATCATCTTGGGATGATTTATTTGGAAATTTCTGTTAAGAAGGGATTTAGATGGGAAAGAGCTGTTGAGATAATGCTTATTAGTGTTATACATAGTGCTTGATATTAATTCAATATTTCTTTTTAAGTGATTATAAAAATAATTGAAAAATATCATAAAATGCTAGAAAAACAGACATTATCAGAGTCAACTGGAAATGAAGGAATATTTAATTCAAATATTTACTTTTATAGAGAATTCAGACCAGAAAATGCAAGATTTTTAGATGTAAACTATTATTCCAAGCATGATTTAAAAATAAAATCTGATGAATTTGTTTCAAAAGAGTTTTGAATTCTTTGCTCACTTCCAAATACTAAAGTTCTTTGCTTTTGGCATCACAACCGTAATGATTCAGGATTTTGATTTTCTTTAGATTCTCAAGGAAAAATTTTTATTTTTAAAAAACCTTGCCATAAAGAGAAAACAAAACCACTTGCAGTTTATTATAAAAATGATATGGTTTTTATTTTGGGATTTCAGAAATGATATAAACTTGATATACGTAGAAATATTTATTTTATTGCAGCAGGTGGAAGCAATAATTCATATCATTCCTGCACCTTATTAAATGATTTTATAATCATTTCAAGTAAAGAAAACACTTGCAAATTTGAAGTTTATGATATTTTAACAAATTCTATATCTACTATGGATATCATTGAGAAAGGAAAAGCAAAATATTTATTTACACTTCATGAAGATCTTTATGCTGTTGATACTAATGGGTATTTATTTTCATTGAATTTATGGAATTTGGATAATTGAAAATTTTATGGAGTTATAAAATGTTGAGGAATTAGCAGATTTTCTTATTGGCTCTATTACAATAATGATGCTTATATCATGATTTCTACCAGAGAAATTGTAAAATTTAGCATAAAGGTAAATGATTTAGACGCAGAGATAAGCAGAATCGACAACAAGCATAAATGTGACTCTCGGAGAATAGACACTTCAGTAATATTTGACAATATTTTTTCAGCTTTTCTACTATCTTGAAAAGAAAAATTTAATCCTACGATTTTTAAAATATTAAATCAAATTTGGAATTTAATTGTTTTTGAAAAAATGGAAATTGGAATTTTCCCACTTATTTTCAAAGAAAAAATTGCAAATATGCATTTTTTATCCTATTTAGATCTCAACCAAAAATTGGATTATGTTTTTGAGTTATTTAGAATGAAGGAACTAAGAGATATAAAAATAATTATTTTGATTTCAAAGCCAAAGAAGAATTCTCTTGATATTAAATCATTGTATTTAATGGCTAAATCAATATGGCTTGATTTAGACGGTGACACTGAAAAAGAATTGAGAAAAAATGTTATAGTTCTTAGTCCAATGATTGCTGCTAACAAAATTTCTGAAGAAAATTCAAACTTATTAAAAGAATTTGTAATCGAAATGACTAAAATATTAAACTCTATACTGGATAGAGCAGTATTTATGCTGTGAGGCAAAGAAGCAAGAACTTGATCAGAATATATTGATCAAACAAAGCATCTTTTGGTAGAAAATGCCAATTTTTTAACATCAAGTGAAGAGAAAATTAGAAAATTTGATGATTCCAAACAATTCGAATTAGCATATTCGTATCTTTATCACTTGAATAAACATTAAAATATTAGCTAATATTTCCGTTTACATCAATTGTTTCAATAAAATTAATTATAATGTGTATCATTTTTAAGCATAAAATTCTACGAAGAGTTGAAGTTTATTTTTCATTTTTTAAAAGGAAGTTTTGATTGGATATTTTAATATTTTTGAGGATAATGATATAAAGGAGTCTTAAGCATAAGAAGAACCAATTCATAATAATTAGTTAGCATGCATTTTATAAAAGCCGATATTCTCTTAAGAATCATAAGATTATTCCATTAAAAAATGAAAAGTCAGCCTTAGTACAAACTATTCAGCAATTATCTTTTAGATATAGCGGTTGCAGGAGAAGTACGTACTGGAAAATCGTCACTAGTTCTGTCTAACGATAAAAATAACCCTGATGAATATATCCCAACAGTTGCTGCTGACTTCGTAAGATTTATACAGCGAGCAAAAATAGTCGACCTCTACAGTAAAATTTTTAAGGTTCGCATATGAGACACATCAGGAAAATCAAAGTATTATGAAATTTCCAAGCGTCATTTTCAGCGTAAACAAGGATTTTTTATTTTTTTCAGTTTAATCGATAGAAATTCTTTTGAAAAAATTGGATTGTGAAAAGACTTTATTGATAAGGAAAATTATCGAGAAGCTCCATGCATTTTAATAGGAAATAAATGTGATTTAGAAAGTGAAAGAGTTGTGTCTTACGATGAAGGAAAATGGCTTGCTGATAATCTTGGGATGTTATATTTAGAAACTTCTGTTAAGAATGGATTTAGAGTGGAAAAAGCCATTCAGTTGCTGCTTATCAGTATTCTACCTAATATTTGATATTAATTCATTATTTATTCATAAGTTATTATATAAATAAATGAAAAATATTATAAAATGTTAAGAAAACAGATATTATCAGAATCAACTGGAATTGAAGGAATATTTAATTTAAATATAGAAAATAAAAACCAGAACAATTTCAAATGGCATATTTTTATCTTTATCACTTGAATAAAAATTAATATATTAATTAATTTTAATTTGTTTTAATAAAATAAAATGCTAGAAAAGCAAACAGAAAACTCAACAATTTCAAGCTATGAAAAAGCACTCAATTCAAATATTTACTTTTATAGGGAAATTTTCTCAAATCGTGTATGATTTTTCGATGTAAATGACTATTCTAAACAAATTTTGCAAATTAATTCCGAAGAATTTGCTCAAAAACATTTTTCAATGCTTTGTTCACTTCCTAATAATAGAGTTCTTTGCTATTTGTATAGCAATCATAAGAATTCAGGAGTTTTATTTTCATTAGATCTACAAGGAAATATTTTTCGTTTTCAAAGCCTTCCTTATAAAAAGAAAGCGAAACCAATTGCAATTTATTATAAAAATGAAATAGTTTTTATATTTGGATTTCAGAAATGATATAAATATGATTTATGCAGAAACCTTTATTTCACTATAGCTGGAGGCAGTAAATATGCATATCACTCTTGTGCCTTATTAAGTGATTATGTAATTATTTCATATAAACAAAATATTCGCAAATTTGAAGTTTATGATATTTTAACTAATTCAAAATCTGTTATTAGTAGCATTGAATTAGGTGGAGTAAAGCATTTGTTTACGTTTCATGAAGATCTTTATGCTATTGATATTTATGGAAATCTATTTTCATTAACATTTTGAAACTTAGATGAATGAAAATTTCTGGGAATTATTAAAATATGATCAACTGATAGATTTTCTTATTGCCTATATTACAATAATGATGCTTATTTCATGACTGATAATATTGACATTCTTAAGTTTAGCTTACATGAGCAAAAAATTTATGTAGATAAAAGTGAAGTATATCCCTATATTATAGAAGGAATTGGAAAACTGGACGACTCAGTAATCTATGAAAATATATTTTCATCTTTTTCACCGTTATGAAAAGAGCTGTTTAATGATAAAATCTCTTATTCTTTAAAAGAGTTTTGAAAATTAATTGTTTTTGGAAAGCAAGATCTTGGCATATTTCCTTTTATATTCAACAAAAAGCTCAAAACTGTAGGCATATTCAATAATTTGGATGTTAAAGAGAGATTGGACTATATTTTTGAGTTGTTTAGGATTGAAGATCCAAAAAAAATAAAAATTGTTATTTTGCATTCACAGCTGAAGAGATCTATTGGCTTTAAATCAGTAATTTTAGCTAAGAATAAATTCGATACGAAAAGATTTAAATATTGACATTATCAAAAAATTAAAAGAGAATATTGTGATTCTTAGCTCTATGATAGTTTATAAAGACATGCTTGGAGGAAAGAAAAATAAATTCAAAGAATTTACTATTGAAATGATGAAAATTTTAAACTCAAAATTGGAGAAAGCAGTATTTATGCTATGAGGAAAATCAGCAAGAAATTGTTCAGACATTATTGATCAATCAAAGCATTTTTTGATAGAAAATGTAAATTTTTTATCAAAGAATAAACAGAAAATCCAAAAATTTAATGTTTTAGAACAATTTCAGCTAGCTAATTCTTTTCTTATAAATAGTTAATGCTATTAATGAATTTAACTGATCTCAATTTTTAACTAAATAACTATTATAAGTTTCATATTTTATTGTAATTAAAATAGTTATTAAGCCAAATAAAAATATAGTTATAAATATGTTGGAAAATCAAACAGATACAGAATTTTCTGCAGATTCAAGTTCTGAAGTAGAGCTCAACTCAAATATTTACTTTTACAGAGAGAATTTTCCAGAACACGCATGGTTTTTTGATGTAAATGACTATTCTAAACAAATGTTGAAAATTAATTCAGAAGAAATTGCCCAAAAACAGTTCTGAATGCTTTGTTCGCTTCCCAATAATAAAGTTTTTTGCTATTGACAAAACAATCAAAAGAGCTCAGGCATTTGGTTTTCTTTAGATCCTCAAGGAAATATATTTCGTTTTAAAAGACCTTCTCAGAAAGAAACATTCAAACCAGTCGCAATTTATTACAAAAATGATATAGTATTTATTTTTGGATTTAATAAATGATAGAGGCATTTATTTTACTATAGCTGGAAATAGTAAAAATAGATATTACTCTTGTGCATTGTTGGATAATTTTGTGATTATTTCATCAGAAAACAATACTAACAAGTTTGAAGTTTATGATGTATTAACTAATTCTAAATCTACTATGAACAGCATTCAAATAGGTTGAGCAAAGCATTTGTTTACACTTCATGAAAATCTATATGCTATTGATTGTTATGGATCTTTATATTCTTTAGCGTTGTGAAGTTTAGATGAATGAAAATGATAGTCAAAATTTTTTGAATTAATTTCTTATTGAAATTTTTTTGAAATAATTTTTAATTAAATGAAAATTTCTGGGAATTATTAACTTATGGTGAACTTCTAAATTTTCTTATTGAATTTATTATAATAATGATGCTTATTTCATGACTGGAAATTATAGTATTCTAAAGCTTAGCTTGCATGAAAAAAAGCTTGATATAGATGTAAGTGAAGTGTGACCAGATATTACAAAAGGAATTAGAAAATTTGACGATTCAGTGATCTATGAAAATGTATACTCAGCTGTTCTATCCTTATGAAAAGAACAATTTAATGATACAATCGTTGACTCATTAAAAGTAATTTGAAGATTAATTGTTTTGGAAAACTATGATCTTGGTATTTTTCCTTTTATTTTCACAAAAAAGTTTGAAACTGAAAAAAAAATTAAGAATTTAACTATCAATAAACACTGGATTATATTTTTGAGCTATTTAGAATTGAAAGTCCAAAAAATATAAAAATTGTTATTTTGCATTTACAGAAAAAGATCACTTATGACTTTGAATCATTGCTTTTGAGTATTAATTCGATACGAAAAGATTTAAATATTGACAATAAAAAAAAATTGAAAAAGAATATTATCATTCTGAGTAGTTTGATAGTTTATAAAAACATGCCTGAAGGGGAGGAAAAAAATTTTGAAAAATTTACTATTGAAATGATGAAAATTTTAAATTCAATGTTGGATAAAGCAGTATTTATGCTATGAGGAAAAAATGCAAGAAGTTGTTCAGAATTTATTGATCAATCAAAGCATCTTTTGGTGGAAAATGTCAATATTTTATCACTGAATAAGCAAAAAATTCAACAGTTTAATGTTTATGAACAGTTCCAACGAGCTTATTCATATATTTATCACTAATTAATTTAAATTGGTCTCAGATTAATAAAATTTATGAAGATAAAGAGCATTTATATTATTAATTTAATTAAAATAGTTTATTCATAAATTATTTATAAAAACTATTGCATTTATCTTATTCATAATTGTAAATAAAAAATGTTGGGAAAGCAAACAGTTACAGATTTTGCAGCAAGTTCAAGTTCTGAAGTAGAACTCAACTCAAATATTTACTTTTATAGAGAGAATTTTCCAGAACAAGCTTGGCTTTTTGATGTAAATGGCTATTCTAAACAAATTTTGAAAATTAATCCAGACGAATTTGCTCAAAAACAGTTTTGTATGCTTTGCTCGCTTCCCAATAATAAAGTTTTTTGCTATTGAAATAGCAATCAAAAGAGCTCAGGCATTTGGTTTTCTTTAGATCCTCAAGGAAATATATTTCGTTTTAAAAGACCTTCTCATAGAGAAACATCCAAACCAGTTGCAGTTTATTATAAAAATGATATA
>CATKHM010000840.1:0-13424 GCA_949751825.1 Blepharisma undulans | reverse complement strand
TTAAATATTGAAAATTAATTATCGAAACAGAAGCTTTGCTCAATATTTAAACAAAGTTACTTTAAATATTAGAAACATTTATATTCTATAATCAATGAAATTATTCTTATCTCCATTTAAAGTTATCTCTTCTTTCTTTAATGGCAGCACTAAGCTTTTTGAAGTCTTCTTGATATTCTTGAGGAATTAGTGTGCACATACTCCATGCGTTTTTGGTATCCTGCCCAATTTTATGTATCATAGGGTTGTAAACAAAGAAGAAGAACAATAGTGAAAACACTGAATAAAGAGCCATCAACAAGTTTTGCCATACAGTCATTTGCTGCTGCTGATCTTTGTAGTCAGATTCATATAAATCTGAGGAATAAGCTAATGGATCATAGAGATAATGATTGTCGAGATTCCTGAATAAGGTCATATCATTCCCGTTCCAAATCCATTGAACTGCAGGCAATGTATAATTTTTGGCATATTTCAAGTTTTCTATCTGCAACAGCAAAGTTCTGCCTAGGGTCGTATATGTGCCTAAAGCACTATGGAGGCCTTGCATCATGCAACCATCTCCAGCAGTTGTGCAATCATCTAAATTTCTCATATTAGGGGCTGCACAAGCGTTATCGAATAAGATGCTATCATGTTTAGAACTTCTAGAATCAGTTGAGCTTAGCCCTTCATCACTATTTCCGAAAATCAATGAATTTTCAACATAATCCAATTCGTCAAGGGCTATTTGAGCAACTGTGTAGCCTGTTCCTACGTCTTGCCCCATTGGAACGACATATTTATAGCCCACCGCAGTTATATTTTCAAACAAAGTTTCAGTTACCCACATGTTAATAGTTCTTGATAGTTGCCTTCTTCTGCTTGCCCAGTTCACGTGTGGGGGTTCTTCTTGAAGAATTGTCCCTACAGATTCAAATCCAGTATAATAAATCAAATAAAAGTATACAACACTAATAATAAAGAAGCAAGCCAACTTAATCACAATGATTTTTCTTTGTTTTGGATCATAAGCAAGCACACGTTTTTGTTCTACAACATTTTTCTTTTTCTTTGATTTATCCCCATTGCGATCCCCTTTGCTAGCTTTGCTATCATTTCTTTTGCCTTCATCTTTGGCTTTTTCTTCATCGTCTTTTTGGTCATCTCCATTGAGCTCTTCAAGCTCCATATTGGCTTGCTCATTTAAAATCGTCAGTCTATCAGAACATTTTGCCTTCATAACTCTGCAAACATACCCAGGAATTTCAAAGAAAATTTCCCAAATTTCTTTTTTAGATTTTTCCAACACTCTTATAGCAGGAATCACTGCGAAACCAGCACAGAAACATAGAAGGATGACTGATACTAAAATAAGCATGATTGCTACGATTCTTTCAGAGTCTAAGTCGCTTAAAGCAGCATCTACGTAATAAATAGCAGAATTATTAATGTATTGTAGTGTTTCGCCATTGCCATTTCTATATAAATAAAAGGCTCTTCTGTTGGTTAAGTTGACGAGCGTGCTATTATATTCAACATTCAATAAGTAAGCCTGCAAAATAAAATTGGATGTGGCATCAAATAAATTGCTTTGGATTTCTCTCACAGTTTTTCCTTCAAGCAGTCAAGTGGAAATTTCCTCATTTGTATATACCACTTGATCTTTATCACTTAAAAGTCCATATTTTGTATACATAACTAAATTGGTATTATGCATATCAGTAGTGTCATTTGCTAACCATTGGAAAAATAAATCTCTATCTGTATTTGGAACATATCCAAAATCCATCAATGAAATAATTCGTGTATAATATGCAATACTTTGTGTATACATTCTCAGTAATCCTACTAAATTGACGTAGTGTGATAATTTTTCATTGAAATCAACTGAATTTGTGATGATCTGGAAAGTCATAACAGAAGTAACAATAAGCACAATAATAGTCAAAATCAGGGTCAACTTGAATCTGAGGACATATTTTCTTGTTCTGCTGAATTCATAAGCAACGAGTGCTTTGATTGATTTATTGAACTGAGCTAATGAAGCCATAGAAGAGTTCATACTCTTTGATGAGCTGTGAGCACTTTGTCCATCAATTCCGCTGTGGTCTTCTTCTTTAGGGTCAGTATGGCTATATCCTTCACTATGCTCTTCCTCATTTTCACTTGAAGACTTTTCTGACTCTTCTTCCTCTTCCTCCTCTTCTTCTCCGTTTTCATCCCCTTCTTCAGATCCTGATTTACTATAAGAATTCTTCCCACTTTCATCTGATGATTTACTGTCTTGGCTCTTGCTTTGGCTTTCTTCAGACTCTTCACTTTTTGAATTGGAAGATTTGGATACTGAACTCTTAGAAGCAGATCCTTTGGATCCTATATTAATCTGATCTTTAGACGGTGGTTTGCTGTCTCCCAGCTGCTTTTTTTCGTAATGTTTCTTCTCCTCCTCATCTGGAGCATTCAAACCTGCGAACTTTTTCCCTTTCAAGCTATCCAGCTCATCTGAAATCCCAAGCATTCCAACAACTTTTGTAGCTTCTAAGTCAGATTCAGTCCCTGAAATTTCTTCAGCACTGCTGTCTTCTTCACCTGACTCTTCTTCACTGCTTTCTTCTTCACTTGATCCAGAAATTTCTTGGCTCTCACTGGTTTCTGAATGACCTGCCCCTGGCGGAGGAGATCTGATTTGTTTCCTTTCTTTTTGAGTATTGGAATCTGTGGAATCAAGTTCAAGATTTATGTCCATATGGTTTACTGGATCTGATTTTTGATTAAAAATATTGGAAGATGGGAGAACTGTGCTTACGGCTTTGCTGTCTTTGTCATCTTGGCGGGTGTAGTCTCCCTTTTTGGTTTCTTGCTTCTCTAAGACTTCTACTTTAAGCAAATGAGCAGATTGTTCGCCAATTTTAAGTTCGCTTAAACGCAATTTAAGGTTATTTACAGTTTTTTCGTGTTCGTGAGTGTAGTCGTAGCCATCTTCACTCATCATTGCTTCTTTGTTGTCTTCGAATTTGCTGATGATATTGTAAATTTTCTGTTCTGAATTTTTCGTATTGCCCAAGTCAAAAATTTCTGAGCAATGCTGACTGTAGCCAGTGATTACCCAATCTTTATTCATAAGAACAATTTCATATTTTGGATTTGTTGGCTTTATGATTGCTGATAAGAATGGAGGCTGTCCATCATTAGGAACTACTTTTACTAGAAGTCTTCCTTCAAAAATGTTGTTATTTTTGTTAGCGAAATATACGATAAGATGCTGATTATCAATAATTGAATATTTTCCTGATTCATGGAATTTTTTAATATATTCATCATGAGACTCTGAAAATGGTGATGGAATAATTAAAGAAACATTACGACCAATCAGCTCAGCCGATAAATAGCCTAAAAGCTGGCAAGCAGATGCATTGGCCTTTTGAATTTCTCCTAAAGTCTCAAAATCTCCAGACACTCTTATAATTGCATTATCAGCATCAAAAAATGATAGAGGCTGGTTTAAGCTATTCATGACATTTGCATTGAGATTTTTCTGCTGAGCCTCTTCTTGCATTTCAGCTTTATTAAGGTACCTTTGTCCCATTTCTGAAAAGTTATTTAAGCTGCTCAAAAACCAGCCATACATTCTGAGTGCTTGAGTATTTTTTGAGTTTAATTTTAGTAGTTTTTGATAGTTTCCTTTTGCAACTATAATCATTTTCGCAGTTTCCCCTGCCAGTTTGCTCAGTTTTTGAATTTTTGGTGCTTTAGACTCTAATTCAGCCCAAAAATAGAATTGGGATCTTGTTACTGATTCGTCATTTTTTTGAGCGTTTTGGAAAGCTTTTTCGAATAATTCATAATCATAGGCATCGTCTTTCATATGAGCTTTATAGAAGCTTTCTGATGTTTTTCTGAAATGGTAAAGCATGTATTGGGAGTCTAATTTGCTTGCAATCATGGTTCCTTTGAAGCATTGGACCATGGCCAAAATATAATTTTCAAAGATGTGCAATTGAATAAGCCCTGACCATAAATATAAGAATTCAGCATTTGGAAATTTTTTGAAGGCTTCGTTGTATACAGTTTCAATTTCAGTGAACGTTTCAGCTTGCAAAGCTTTGAGTTCTTCATTTTCTTCTTCATTATTAGCCCCGTAAATTGACTTTGCATATTTACTTTTCGCTTCTTCTAGCTTCAACACAAGCATTCTTACCTTGATTTCTACCTGATATGGATTTGTTAATTGCTGAATCTTTTTCTCAGCTAAGTTTTTACATCTTTTATTCATAGCAAGCTGAGTAATTTGTATTAAGCAAGGAGTAAGGAAGTAAAACAACATAGTAACTGAAGAATTCGTTTGATCAGTACTTTTGAAAAACTCTCCAATTATCATGCAAAAAACGGCTGATGTAAAAGAAACAATTGCACCTAAACGGATATGGCACATTCGAAGATTGTAATATGGTACATATTGTATCATAGCATAGCTTATGATAAGTCCGATAACTAAGCATACAATTAAAAACAATATGACTTTTCCTGCTGTCGTAATAAAATAGTATGAAAAAATTAAGCCAACATAAGAGCTCAATCTTAACAACTTTAGTCTGCAATGAGGCTTAGCCATGAAGCCGCCACAAATTTGGCAAAAATCGTAATAAAGCATAGAGCAGAGGATAATCACTCCAAAGTACAGAACACTAGCGCCGACGTAGATCATCATAAATTGATAGCCAACTTGCAAGTCTAAACAATGATCATCAGTTGCCAATGAGCATCTTATAGCAAACGCCAAAGTATCTATTATAGGGATAAATAGCAAATTTGTCAGTAGTGTTATAAGAGCTTTAAGAATTTTCAACAAAAAGCTCATTATCGAGGAATAATTTTTATTTTCAATAGCGATGAAGACACCTATCCCTACTAGTGATGCCAGTAAAAATCCTCATATCCCAAGCAAAACCATGAAGCCAGTCAAGCTTCCTCTCAGATATCGGTCAACTCTGAAAACCCAGCACACATCAATTAATCATTGGGTTTGGGATAAATTTCAAGGGCTATCGCTATCATATGGCCCCAGCTTATTATAGCTGCCATCATTAAGTACAAGTGTTAGCAGCTGGAGACCTTCGATAGCTATCATTACCATGTGGTAATGAATAGGGATGGCAACCTTCAAGGTATTAAGTCGGAAGAAAAGGGAAAAAAGTCTGGATTTAAGTAGCTTTAAGATTTGGTCTTTTGAGTCCCCACTTGTTTCTTCATTTTCTTCTTCGTCGCCGTGGTTTTTCAAATATTCTATTTCATCAACGTGACCTTGCATTTATTTTTATAACCAATATAAAAATCAGTGACAGAAATCTTTTTTTTACCTGTTTAAAATTCAATTAAATTTTAGTTTATTGATACAAATAAATATTTCAAAAAATATGATATAATGTAAATTAAAGTCAAGAATTCATTACATCATAGACTTGTTTACAGCTCCTTTTTTTCTTGATAATGAAATACTTCCTTTTCCTAAAGGTGAAGTTTTCCTTTTGTTCATCACAGGAGTGCTTGATCTGACCCTTACTTGCTTAACTCTTTCCCCATGGGCTAGTTTGGAAGCGGATTTTATTTTAGCAAGCCCATCAACTTTTTTCTCTTTAATTTCTGAAGCTGGTAAAGACTTTCTTTGCTTATAAAATCTGTCTGGTTTTTTTGTTGGCTCTGCTTTTGGCGTATAGTATTGTTGAGTTATTTTTTCTGTATCTGCTGGAGTATTGTGGAGCACTTCTAATTTCTCATCAATTGTATACTCCAGTTTTTTCTGGTTTGATTCTTCGAAGTTTTGATTTCTTTCAGTTGTTTTGACTTCGGAAACTATAGGTGGCTTTAGTTTATCGATTTTTTTAACGTTCCTTTGAGTGTTTGGATTATCCTTTGATCTATGAGAGTCTAAAATTTCATGAATACTTACATCATTTGCTTCTTGAAATTCTGGATTAATAAGTTTAAATACTATTTCCTCACGCTTGGTGACTGGAATATTTGTATCATGAAAAATCCTGTTCAAATCGTATTGACCCTCTTTTATCATTTTTTCAAGCCTTGACTTGAATAAGTCACATTGGGCGGTTGACAGCTCACCTTTTGACTTTAGCTCATTAAGTCTTGATTTGATCTTCTGCATAGTTTGTTTTTGGACTAAAGGAGTTTGCGGCGTTTGGGGAATTATTTCTTGCGAGTCACCCATTTCAAACGTAAAATACTCAGGTAAAGGCATAGCAAGAGGTGTTGGAGGGCCAGATCCCAGCTGGGCAGGGTTCACAATTTCATAATATTTTCTATTGCATTCTCCCAAAACCTGAATTAAATCTTTAGCAACCGTTTCTAAAGTATTAACCAGCATACCAATATGCGCGTTTAGTTTATCAATTTGGCTTTCTTCATTGTCAATTTCAATTTCCAAGTCGTTCGTCTGATCAATTTCCGGCATTTCTACTTCTTCTACTGTCTCAGTTGGTTTTTTCGAAACCTGAGAAGATTCAAGTGACGCCACTAGGCTTTCATTATTATTAATTTTTGGAAAGTTGACGTTTTCGTCGATAACTTTATTGGGAACAATAGGCTTCAATATCCTCCTCAGGTCCAAATCTATCATTTTCAGATGATCAATAAAGCCAATCCTGCATCTTTCTCTATATTCTTTGACAACTGCTGTCACTCTTTTACCGTTAGCGCTGATGATCTTTCCATCTCTTTTAAGTCTCTCTTTAATGTGCATAAGATGCTGTTTCAAAGACTTGGTCACTCGTTTTATTTTGCTGAATTCAAGGATTTTTTCTTCAATTGCTTCTGTTATTTCAGAATTTTCTGTGTCTTGCTCATAAAGGTCACTTGCAATTTTTGTAAATTCTTCGAAAGAAGCGAGGTTAAAGGCAACTTTATTGGGGTATTCCTGAATAAAAATTACTTTTATGGTATCAATTTCAATTGAATCCAGCAAAGTAATGAGTCTGACATGTCTTTTGGTTGCTCGTGAATGAAGTTGTTTGAGTCTTTTAATAGATTGAATAAGGCTTTCACTCCCCATTTTAGATTATTCTTTTGAATATTTTGCTCGCATTTGAAGGTTAACAATGATGAAATTAAATTAATAAGATTGTAAAGATAGTGAAAATATTAATAAATATTCACTTTAAATAATGTTTGAAATGCTTTTAGTTCCATCCCTTCTTTGAGTTCTAAATCGTCATTTAAATAGAGCCTACATAAATTATACCAAGTTCCATTTGTGCTCGGCCTTTGAGTTTGCAAATCACCATCTACTAGCATTCAGCCTTTTTTCTGGCTGTAAAAAATAGTCGCTTGCTTTTTGGAAATTAAGTTGTCATCAATAAAGACATTGCAGCCTTGATCTCGGCCTACATAGACTTGATCCGTATGATATTCATGAGCATCAAAGAATATCAGCTCTCCAGATGTTTTTCCTCCATATACTTTGAGGCACAGTCTAGGATAGGGAGTTGATGGAATTATCGTAATAAGCAAATGGGATTCCCCAAAGGTAACAATATACTGCTTTTTATATAAAGCTAGAGTATAGTCAATTTTTGCATATACTCCAGAACCTACCGCAAAATCCCTTATATAGTAAGAATCTATATAAGGATCATATCATATCAAAAAGTGAGGATTTCTCAATGAATTGGCTAATGCTTTATCAGCCAAAGGGATTACAAAGTCACATACAATCTGCCCTTTGGGCTTGTCTCTTTTTTTGCAGCCTAAATAGGTGACTCCATCCTTGGCTCCACGATAGCTGAGTTCATACTTGAGAGGAGATATGTTGATAACTGAATTTCTGGGCAAAATTAAAGAGCTTTTAACTTTGAGTCTTAAGAGTTTGCCTTGCATAGCAACAGTCAGCAGCTTTTCAAGCCTCTCTGGGTTGTTTCATCTGCTGGGGTCATCTGGAGTGCACATTCCTTTCTTGATGAGAGCTAGAGTCTGCTTGCTTTGCTCTTTTAATTCATCTACTGAAAGGTTCATCATATCAATGTTATCTTTGCGGAGAACCTTGTCATAAATTATTTGAACTTCACTGTTTGTTTCGGCTGAACCTCTGCAACACCTTATTACAGATTACATTTATCTTGCTTCCCATTTTGCAATTAATTCTAAAGGTTTTGAAGTTTGGAAGCACTGATAAAAATAAAATTATGGAAATTTGAGATTTATTAAGATAAATCAAAATGCTGAAATAGAAACATTTATAGATAGTTAGACGTTTTTAATGAAAATGCATTTATATTTATAATAATCAGAGATAATTTACTTATTAAAGGTTTAGCAATAAATCATAAAATGACATTTCTGTTAAGAAGATAATTAATTAATATGAATTTTTCGCCACCATACTTTATTTTGAAGTTTATAATTTAAAACTCTCCAAATATTATATAAATTACTAGTAAATGATCCGTCTCTGAACGATTCTTGCGCCGTTAGCACTTGCAGACCTGATAATCGACATTTTGATAAGTGATTCCACAGACGAGTACTTTTTTTCAACAATCGCTAATGTTATATCCGAAAACCTCAACAGACCACAGGTTTTTTCAATTTTCGTTAGCAATGATGTAGATCTTAAACCTTTATTGCATACAAGCAGCATAGTTATAGATGCAACTTTTAGTCTCTCTATAGCATCTATCATCAAGCGAGCTGCAGAAGAATCACAATTTATATACCTAAACATTGGAGAACCTACTCATCTTTATAGTGATTGGGAATTTTTTGTTCATTCTGATCATGACCAAAATATAAAAGCTCTCTCACAAATATTTAATCTATTAAACTGAACCACGGCATTAATTGTGACAGAAAACAATTATGACGATTTTTCTTTAGGCTTGAAAGAAAAGTTCGCTAACCTTAATATTCAATATTTTTCCTTTGTTGATTATCAGTCACAGGCTGTGTCTGATTTATTTGTTGGTAGAGAAATTTTACCAACAGGGGTTAAAAACGTCGTTATTCAAAATTCTGGAAATGGCGCACAAAAACTTGTAAATAGCTTGGTGACTAAAGACATTTATCATGCAGGGACTGGGGTTATATTAGGAAGCAAGGGCATATGAGGAGCCGTCACAAATGGCATTTTGGTATATGTAGAATCTGAATTGGAAGTTGCTTCAGATTACGCACAGTATGAAGCCCTCGCATGTTTAAAAATGCTTAAAATTATTGACGCTCAATCAATTTCGAATTATGGTACTGATCTTCAAGAAAAACTTCAAAGAATTACATATGAGCACCAGCCAATATTTAATTATTCTCTAATAAACATACAATCAAGCAAAAAAGTTAAAGTAGGATATATATCAGATGATCAGATTTTTTTAAATAAAACTCTTATTTTCCCTGGAAATACAACTGCTGTTCCAAATACTGTAGTTTCTTATATAAATATATCTTGCGCAGATGGGAGAACAAATCCAGGATTATCACAAAGCTGGTTTTATCCTCCTCTAAAAGCTGCTGCATGAATGGCAGTTAATTTAGCAAATGAGCAAAATTATTTAGGTAACTTTCAAATTTCTTTGACCCATACTGATTGTGGAGCTGAATATTTTTCATCTTCATATTCAGTGCCATGCTTTGCTGCCCTTAAAAGTCAAATGGGTGTAGCCCACTTATCATCTGGGTTTCCATCTGTTTGCTATGGGACAATTCAAGCATTTAGAGCACTTAAAATTTCAATTCCAATTATATCAGAACTTTGTGGAGAAACTATTTTTAATAATCAAACAACATACCCTGAATTCATGAGGGTGATGAAGAATTATGGCTATAACTCAAGCATGATGGCAAATTTGGCACTGATTTTTGGGTGAACTAATGTTATTGTTTTATATCAAAATTCAACAACAGGAATAGATACTTATAATTATTTCCTCAAAAGTGCCCAAAACGCAAATATTAATATCTTAAACAATGAGACCTCAAGATTGATTAAATACGGATATAGCAAATCAGATTTTGCAACATATCAACCCCTATTTGAATCAATCAAAAACACCAAAGGAAGGATTTTTATTATGCTGATAGACCCTCCATCTGTATTTTATGTTGTGGAAGGTCTATATGATGTCGGAATCAGAAGAGGAGATGCCATTATGATGTTCTTTATAAAAGTTTCATTTGAAATCCCATTGGAAACTGATCCTGAAGCCAAAGTCAAGCTTGAAGAGCTTATGTATGGATCTTTCGCCGTCTTCCAAGATGAATGGGTAGGAGACTATGGTCTTTATTTAAGAGACGAATATGTTCGCATAATGCACTCAATTGACCCTGTATATAAATGCTTTGCATACGATTCTACCATGACAGTGCTTAACGCTATAAAATTTTCTATTTCAAAAGGAGATAATATCAAAGATGGGTCTGTTTTAAACAAATCCATGAGACAGCAAAGATTTTTAGGGTGTTCAGGCACCGTGACTTTTGCAAATGGAAGCAATGACAGGAGTCAGGTTATTATTGTGGTTTACAATACTATTTACAATTCTACATCTGGGAAATGGTTAGATATTCGAGTAGGAACTTATAATATTGCCAGCAGCCATCCATTTACCTTTATCAGCAGTATCACTTGGCCTGGAGGCACTTCATCTGCCCCTTCAGATATTATAGTGAAGCCTGACGATTGTCCTTTTGACTGAAAAAATGTACAAAGCTCGTTCGAAGGCACAGCAATTTTCTATGCCATATCTTTTGCAATTGCAGCATTAACTGCTATGCTAACTATTTATATTTTTCATAAGTGGTGAAACGTGTATGTTGGGCCTTTGATTGTCAAGAAAAATTTTAAATTTGGTGATGGGATTGTCATGTTTATAATTTTTGTGGACTTTTTGCAACTGATTGCCATGGGCCCTACTATGAGTGGCTATGATAAATTTTCAGCTGTAATTGGAGATTATGCATCAGCAAATTTGACGAATATTATTGAGTTTACTGAAAAATATTACTGAATGGGATTTTTCACAGTCTTAGGGCTATGTGGGCTGTGGATTTATTTTTGCATTATAATATTATATCAAGTAGGTGATAGATTTCATAATTGGTTTATAGAGCACAGTGTCACATTGGCAAGAGAAACTATGCCAATATTAGGTAATCTTTGTGTAATTCCTATTGTATCGATTCTTTTGGATGTATTCAGCTGTAGAAATGCGACAGGGGATGCCTTAACTGATAGCTTCATGGGAAAAGACTGCACTACTACATGCTGGACTTATCCGCATAATTTATATGCAAGTTTAGCATTAATTGGATTACTGTCTTACGTTCCTCTTGCAGTCTATTGTAGACCGCTTTGGCAGAATTTACAACTCGAAATAAACATCATAACAAGGCCACTTCACTTGATGACCAAGAGTATAATCCAAGTCACAATTGTTGTTCTCAAAGGAACATTAAAGGCATATAATCAGTCATTACATGGATTGATATTTTTATTGATTCTGGCAGCTTACCTAGTGATTTGCATTAAGTGAAAACCTTTTAATTATCATAGATGCAACTGATGAACAGTTGTTTCAATAGTTGCAACGATGTGAAGCGTTTCCATTTCTTCAATTTATTGAATAGTGCCATCTGATACTCTTAGTGTATGAATTGTGTTGCAATTGGCAGGATGGTTTATATTACTGTTAATAGGAATTTTTGTACAACATAAATGGTATCCAAGCTTATTATACAGAGAAAGAGCCCCAGATATCGGGATTTTCTTCAGATTTTTATTAACATCAAGTGTAAAAGTTGATGAAATTACGAGAATAAAGAGAAAAAAGGAAGTCGACAATCTTGGAGCCCCTAAAGTCAGCTCAGAAAGCAGAAGTGAAGAAAACCTTATTGCAAGAGATATGAAATTTCAATTCACTCTTCGAACCAATATGGTTAGCACAATGCTCCAATAAAACTTTGTTGTATGTAGTGTATTTGAGATAATCTAAGTTTTAATTTTATTCAAATTTATATTACTCTATATAGACTCACTACTTTGATACCTATAAACGAACTATATTTTCCAGCATCAGACTTAATTTAAAATTTAGATATATAATAGATACTATCTTATATGATATTCTTTTATCCCTTGACAAAATCAAGTCTTTAAGACTATTAGATTTCCAGAATTTCTATAATGATTAAATTTGTAAATGGCTAGATACCCTAAATTATAATAATAAAAATGCCAAGAAGATCAAGCGGAATGAAATCAAGTGTATTTTCACGAAGTTCCGGACCGACAAGGTCTGCAAGAGCAGCTCCTCAGCCTGTACATCAGGCTCCATTAACACAGCAAAGTCCAGGACTCATTGGCTCACTTGGAGGCACAATAATGCAAGGAATGGCTTTCGGAGCTGGGAGTGAAGTAGCTCATCAAGCAGTCAGAGGTCTAATGGGAAACAGCAGCACTACCCATATCCAAGAATCTCCATCCCAATCTCAGTCAATCCAAGATCCTTGCTCTCAGCAAAATCAAAACTTCTTAAACTGTCTTCAATACAACAAAAACGATATCGGGATGTGTCAGAGCTACCTTGACTTATATAAACAATGCAAGGGACAATTTTAATAAATAATATAATTTTTACACAAATTTCTTGCAAGTATTGATCTATTTATACTTATTATGGAGGACCAAATTATTAATCGTAAAGTAATACCAAAAACACTGACGTCCATAATGGCATCATAACTGTTGCAAATCCATAGGCAAAAACGACTACCTTTGACAGGTTCTCTTCTTGGTTTTGCCTATCCTCGCAAATAACAAGAAGCTGCAATGATATGGGAGCAGCAAAACAAATCTGCATCATAAGTGTGAAAATTCGACCCTACAATAAGACTTACAATGACTCCTAGATAATATAGCCCACCAATCGCGCCGAGACCGATTAAAGGCATGAGTACTAGACGTCCTATTAGTATAACTGAAATATGAAGACTGAATAGAATTTACTTGCTGATGTCTGCAGTTGCAGGGTAGCCATGACTTAAATTAGAGCCTAGAATAAATGAAATCAATGGAGACGCACACCCTCCAAATGATAACATTGCTTGAAAAATATTTTTTCTCAAAATTGAGCCTGAGCCTGTCCATAAATATTTTTGGCTATATGGGATAAATGCAAAAGGAATTGCAACGATAGCAGCCCATATAGGTGGAGTCATACCTCTTCTTATTTTCCAGAGAAGATATTTAGTGTGTCCAATATTTTGTGGAGTGATATCAGACTTGTTAATGATTTCTGTGCCAGGAAGTCTTGCAGACTGCTTTTTCATCATAATCCTATATAAATCTTACTCCCATCCTATGGTCCACTTAAAAATAACTATAAATATGGTATAAATCAAAACATATTCAGTAGCTCTGTCTTTAAAATCTTTATCTGCAT
>CATKHM010000839.1:0-13431 GCA_949751825.1 Blepharisma undulans | reverse complement strand
TTGTTACTCCTAAGTATTTTGACTTTTCCCCATACATAAGAAGTGCATCTACATCTAAACAGTCTTATGAGCCTTCACCTCCTAAAGTGTTTTATAGAAGAAAAATATCTGCTAAAGTTCCTATTCAGCAATTTCGACGAGAATAATTTAATTGTATATTTTTTAAATTTCAACTAATAATTGATTATTTATTTTCCTGGATAAGGAGGGTAATATGCTCCTGGTGGAGGTGGAGGCGGATACTGTGGGTATCCTGATTGTGCGGAAGGATAAAGATTAGGCTGCTGCCCATAAGAAGGACGGTATTGGTTTTGAGCTCCTTGTGGTGGGAACCCAGACTGACTCAACTTTGCAAATAAATCATTTTTCTCGATATTTCTCGAATACACAAAATCAGAAACCTTTTGTTGCAAAACACTCAAATGCTGTGAAAGATTCGTATAAAACTGGTGGCCTTGGGCAAGATTTGCCGAGAGCTCATTGTAAATTTTGACAGCAGTTTCTAAGTTTTGCAGTAATTGCACTCTTACTGGGTTGCTTTGATAGCTTCCTCTTTCTCTATCGAAAGCTGAGTTCGCGCTGGCAACTGCGTCTATAGTCTGCCTCAGCTGGCCAGCTGCAGCTAATAGTCCTTCTCTCTGAGGGCTGAATTTTGAAAGTTCTTGCTGGAAAATCGGCTCTTTAGGAGTTTTGGTTTCTTCGATTACCATGAGATGCTCAATGATATTGTCTTGATCTGCTTGAGATGTAAGTGAAGCCAATTGGTCCTGAAGTGATTTTTCAGTTTGATCAACTGTGGCTAAAGCTCCTTTCAAAGCTTGGACAACAGGGCTTTGCTCTTGGCCGATATTTTCAACTGGAGGCATCATTTGGTCAAGTTCAACCTTGGATTTCTTCAGTAACTGCAAAGCTTCGTTATTACCTTCCAAAATCTGATAATTGGTTCTATCAAGATTAATTGCTTGTATGAGTTTTGCTTTATATTTTTCTAAATCACTGGTAAGATGAGTATTAACGGCGGCACTATGGGCTCTACCCCATTGACTTCCATACATTTGTCTGAGGCTTTTATCTTCCTCATCTTCTCTAATAACCATACTTTCCAGTTCTGCTATGAATTTTTGACTATTCTCACTCAACTGTCTTAAACTGTTGATCCCATTCTCAATGTGAGCAAAACCACCATAACTCTGAGCTTGTTGAACTTTTTTCCACACAGAATCAGGAAGTCCGTTATCTACAGTAATTGCATCCAATTTATGAGGCAAGTTCATTGACTCCAATGCTTGAGTTGCATTTCTTGTAGCAGCTGTAACCTTATCTGACTCCTCCAAAATCATATTGTGCAATAACTCTTTATACTCAGCAGAAAGCGCTAAAATTGCTGGAGGAACTAAAGCTTGCAAAACTTGCTCTCCGTTGATAGGAGATACTATATCCACCATAGGTGGGAATTTTGGTGCTATCATAGTCAGTTCTTCTGGGTCTTGCAAAGTTTTAGCTTCTGGGATACTGTCCATATACACACTTAAATTTTCTGCTTCGGCATGCTCTTTTTCGGTTTTCAACTGATTAAGCAAAGTTCTTCCTGACTCCAAATAAGGTCCTCTTATATTTTTCGTCTGCATGGCTCTTTGGATAAGTTCAAAACCTGCTCTAAGTCTGCTAACCCCTTTTCCAAAACCTCTCCCCAGCTTTGACCCTTCCTCTCTATCAAGAAACGACATCCAATATTTAGAAGCGGCTGCAAAACTTAACTGCTGGAATCTCAGAATATTTTTCATTTCTTCTCCTATGTGTCTGCAAAGTGGTTCTGAGACTGCTAACTCATAAGCTTGGCCATAATTTTTTGAAATGGTATGGCTCAGTTTAGCAAGATTCAGCTTGTTTGCGGTAGCTTTATCAAGCTTATCGTACATACAAAAGTAGGCTTGAGCTAATAAAATATAAGTAGCAAAAGTCAAGTGTTCTGGAGAAATATCGATTGTGGCTGACTGTCTGACCTCGATAGCTAATTTTCGGACCTCGTTAAAGCACCCTGCTGCGACTTGGAAATAGTTTAAGGCAAGCTTATGGCCGTCTGCTGAACTTAAGTTGATATCGGCACCTTGTTTGCTATATGCAGCACCAATGTTGTATAAAATGCCTATTTTTTCGATTAGGAAATTGGAGTCCTGCATTTTTCTTTTAGTCAAAGAGTCAAGCCATGTGAACTTGATATTAGTTGAAGAAAGCGGTAAACGGTTTTCTAAGGCTTTTACATATCTGTAATATACTGAAAGCGATTGGAGATATTGAGGAACTTGATCACCACTTGGAGTGCCTGCTTGGATGAAGCGCTCTCTTGTCTGCTCTGCGTCCATGATGAAAGGGGCAACTCTTTCTAAGGTGGCTTTATCGTAATGCTTTCTGATGTATTTCTCAAGGTTCTTATAGATTTTGGTGCTCTCAGCTCTTTTTGGGATTATGCTCAACATATTTATATCACCAGAAAGACTTAAGCTGTTTCAAAATAGACTTACAAGCTAAATTCAAATTATCTAATAGAACTTATTGCAAATGCTCTATAATAAATTTCCTTATTTATATATCTTTATTATTTCGACAAATAAAATGAAAATAAATATAAAATTGTTTCGGCAAAGAAACAGTATATATATAAATTGCTCTTAATAAATAATTTTAAAATATAAATGCTTGCTATATATGCTCCAGTTATTGAAAAAAGAAACTCATATTCCATTTTGAATTTATAACTTGAGATATAGAAATCTCATATTTGTTGTAGAAAATAATGCTAATGTCTCTTGCTTTAATATTTAGCTATTAATTTTTTTTATTAACACACAAGCTAATACATATTATTTATATCAATATGAGCATCACAAATATTACTAAATGTGAAAGTAATTAATTGCATCACAAAATGGAGTTCATTAAAGGCTCTTTATTTTCTAGACAAGGAAAAGCAAGCGCCCATAATCATCCTGATTTATATGATGGACCCAAAAGAAAACCAAAGCAAAAAATAGTAGACCCAGTAGATATCTCAGAGGTTGGAAACATACTGCAAGATCTTGAAAAACAAAGAGTTACTGAAGAGACTGCAGCAAAGCTCAAGCCAACTCGTCCAACCTCAAGCTTTGTTGCAGTTTCTCGAGAACAGTATGAATTTGCATTCAGAAATCGTACAGGTTCTCCAAGAGTTGGGGCTTACACTCCCCGTTATAATTTTGTGCATCCTAATAACAATAAAATCCCAAAAATAGCAAACTCTTCTCAATCTCCAAGAGAGAAAGTAATATTTTTGCCAAATTGTTTGGATGAAGATCTTAACTGCACTTTTCACAAATCTTATAACAATAAGAATTCTTTAAAAGAAATGACCAATACAAACTCATCTTTCAAAAAATTTGATGAAAGACTAAATAGAACAATTTCCTGCATTAAAGATTATAATTTCTTCTGAATTTT
Organism: Blepharisma undulans; assembly: GCA_949751825.1. NCBI lineage: Eukaryota > Ciliophora > Heterotrichea > Heterotrichida > Blepharismidae > Blepharisma > Blepharisma undulans. Next base: position 9,957 of record CATKHM010000839.1, on the reverse strand, counting down.
CTCATATAAATTGGCATATAGAAATCTTAAATAGCTAAATATAAAGATTGACCTATCAAAGAGTTTCACTGTGCTAAAAATCCTGGTGAAATATACCAAATATACTATATGACATTAAAGTAGACATAAAAGAAGGAAATATTTATCCCATTCCAGAAAAATCTCAAAAAAAATCCAGAGCTCCTTTACCTCTTCATAAGCAAAAGCCCAGAGATGAATTTGTGAAACATCAAGATCCTCCAAATGAAAAACGTTTTGATTTTGATAATGGCGATTCGCCTGTCCACTCAAGAACAAAGAGGTCAAGAACCATTAGTTTCAATAAAATGATGGGTAGAAAAGAATTTTTTGAAGACAAGATTTCTCTTGGACCTTACGAAAGAAATGAAGAAATTCTCATACCAAAATTAAGCAGACTGGTTTTAGGATTTGATAAATTGCTTGAGAGAAAGCCATTAGTTTTGGAGCATACTTTAAATAATCCTCAACCAATTGAACTGATAGATTTTGAAAAGGCCCACTTTAAATTAAGCCACGTGAGAGGGTAATTACCATTTAGGCCTTGCAAAATACCATCGATGAGCACTACTACAGAAAGAGATGATATCATGTATAGGACTCTTGAGAATTATATGCTGAATGTACCAGAAAAGCAAAGTGCTATGACTCCGCCAAGAAATAGTGTTCCAATAATGAGATATTCAAAGATCAAAATTTAATTTTTATCAAAAATTTTCAATTCCTTGAAAAGATTAAAAAAATAATATTGCAGGATAAAAATAATTTCGTATTATTGTATATTACTCATAACACATTTTTTGCAATTAATCTAGATCCACATCATAAGAAGTATTCATAGCCTCAGTAGTCTTTTCATCAATTTTTGGTGGCTTTATCCTTTTTGCATGCAACGCTTCCCAATCAAGTTTCCTGAAAAAAGGATGTCTCTTTATTTGAGATATTTGTGGCCTTTTTGATGGATCCTTGTTCATAACTGAATTGATGAGGTCTCTTGCGTTGTGGCTTATATAAGAAGGGAAAGAAACTTTAGCTTGCCTTATGTTTTGAAACAGCTCATCAAGATCTTCTGAATAATAAGGAGGATGCCCTGTAAGGAGCTCGAATAAAGTAGGGCCAAGTCCATAAATATCAGATGGCTTGCCCACGCCTTTTTTCGTTACAATTTCTGGAGGGAGATATGCAGGTGTCCCTGCCATCGTCATGACCACATTATCTTCTTGTGCGCTAACTTTTGCCAAGCCAAAATCAGATAATTTAGCATGGCCTTCATCATCAATCAGTACATTTGCTGGCTTCAGGTCTCTATAAATAATATTTAAACTATGCAAGTATTCAATTGCCAAAATTATTTCAGCTAAATAAAACTTTGCTGAATATTCATCTAGCCTTCCTCTTGCGTGTACCAAACTTAATAAATCGCCATTCGAGCAAAGTTCCAAAACCAGATATAAGAAATGGGCAGTTTGAAATGCATAATATAATGTCACTATAAAAGGATGGCTTAATTCCTTCATAATTTTACATTCACTTATAGCATATTTCAGCTGCTTTTGCTTTTGTAAAGTAGCTTTGCTCAATGATTTCATTGCATAAATCTCTGCTGTGTTGTTTTTCTTCACTTTATATACAATACCAAATGCTCCACTTCCAATTTCATCAATAATGGTGAAGCTTTTAAAATTGATGATTTCTTTTTCTGTGTTTTCCTCTGCCACTTTGGTTTCATCTTCAGCTACATCTGTAGGAAGCTGGCCCATGCTTCTTCTTACATCAGCTGGCTGATTCATGTGATGTAATAAAGAATATCTAATTCCAGATTTAAGCCTGTCTATTCATTCCAGCCTTAAATCGTTATATTTCGTATAATACAAGCTCGGTGACTTAGAAGTCTCAACTATAAAGAAGTATTTATTTTTTCCTCCAAAAATAGGTGCTTGCTCAATTCTTACGTCTTGTATGTCTGCTAGTCTTATAGAAAGGTCAGGCTCTGCTTTATCTAAAAAATTTTCTTTTTTTTGATATCTATTTAAAAGCCCTCTATCAATATCCATGAATAGAAATTCAGGTCGGTCATGTATAAATAACGTCCCAGTTGAGTAAACTTCTCCACAAAAAGGAGGCGGAATTGGATATTCATGAGAATATTTTTTTAGTTCTTGCTTTCCCATATATTCAGGTAGCACTGAAAGAATCTCATCATTCTTGGCAAGTTCTATTGGGATTTTTCCATTATAGTCTTCTAATGTCATATATGCATTGGCGTCTAGCAAAATTTTGACTATTTCTACATAGCTCCTTTCGCATGCTAAATGCAGCCCAGTTCCTCTGAACCTAGTCATTTTATCTATTTGCAAATTAGGATGCATGAGAAGTTCTCTTACGCAATCTGCATGTCCTTGATAGCAGCAAAGTTGCAGAGGGGTTCACTCATCAATGGTTACTTTGTTGCAATTCACTCTTCTACCTACCAAATAAGAAATAATCCGAGGGTACCCATGATATGAAGCATAATGAATAAGTGTCCACATAGAAGGTGGAGATTGAGCACATAATTCTTCTTCATGAGGGTTGTTAAGCGAGTAATTCTCCACAAGCTTTTCCAGCTCTGAAGTATAGCCTTTCTTGCAAAAATATATTGCCTTGTCGAAGATAGACTCTTTTGTAACAGGGAAGTATTTTGTAAGGCCTAAGCTGTCAAGATAGGTGGAATTTCGATAAGCTTTGCGGCCAAATATATTTTTAGATTTGCCGATATATTGGACTTCTATAATGAATCTGTTTTCCTTTTTGAAAAAAGAGATAGGAAATGTGTCAGTCATAATTACTTGCGATCCGCAGATATAGGTTAAGAGACGAAAGTTTGGAGCTGTTGGTCCAAGGATTGATAGAATTAATTGTTTAGCTTGAGATATGAGGTCATTTGGATTGATGTTTATGTATGAGTATTTGTGTTTAGAAGGCTTTTTGGGGAGTTTTACTAGTATTTTCATAATATATAGCAGATAAAAATTTACAAAATTAAAAATACTTTATGATAAAGATTAATTATAATTGATTAGACAAGAGCAAAACTTATAAATCGAGAAATAAATTATTGAAAATGATCAGTAAAGAAGAATATTTGTATATGCAATGTTTTATCAATCTAATTAATTTTTCAGAAAGTTTTAATACAATCTTGTATGGCAAAGGCTTACAAACTATTTTTTCGATTAAAATTGTAATTACAAAGTATAAATAAAATACTAATTGTTATGTTAAAATAAAATGGGAAATACATTAAGTGAAGAGAGGAGACTCAAGGAGCGTGAAAGAAACTTGCAGCTTAGAGCCGTTAACTTAGAAGCAAGTCGATTCGGAAAACTTAAGCGATACCTTTATCAAATGCAAAGCGACAAACAAATTGACGACGTTTCAGACGAAGCATGGAATCTTCGAATGAATCACTATTTCCAAAATTCAAAAAAATTCTACACCTCAAATAAATTAAAATCCTGTGTCTCTCAAAAAAAGCGCAGATTCCAAAACGATTTTTTTGATCTTGATCTAGCTTATATAACGAAGCGAGTAATTGCTATGGGTTACCCATCAAAAGGCTTTGAGTCAATATATAGGAATTCCAGAGAAGAAGTGATTAGTTTTCTTACCTCTTATTATCCAACACATTATAAGATTTATAACTTATGCCAAGAAATCAATAGATATTATACTTTTTCTACCTTTCCATCAGATATGGTTGCCTATTTCCCTATGAAAGACCACAATCCTACTGATTTGACTACTATGCTGGAATTTTGTGTGGATGTATATTTGTACCTTGCCCAGCATCCTGACAACGTAGTCGCTGTGCATTGTAAAGCTGGAAAAGGGAGAACTGGGCTTATGATCTGTGCTTACTTGCTATTTTTGGAAGCCTTTCCAACACCTACAGAAGCAATTGATTTTTATGGAAAAAGAAGAACTCATAATGGAAAAGGCCTGACAATCCCAAGCCAAATCAGATATGTGCATTATTTCAATAAGTTCTTAAAAGACTGTTTCGTAGATAATTACTATAATAAAGTTCCGTCTATAGTTAAAACTGCGAATACCCTGAAGCGCATCAAAGCCTTAATTGCGAGGAAAATTCAAATAGTTGGGATCAATATTGGGCCAGTCAAAAAAGTACTAGAAGCCAAAATTACAATTTCTAGACTTGATGACTCTGTTGTGTGGTCAGGGACGATTGAGCCAACGACGTTTAATCTTGATTGGCTGCAATATTCTTTTCCAGTTGATATAGTTGGTGATCAAGACTTTAATTTCCAGTTTGAATCGAAAAAACTGAAATTTTCATGCTGGGTAAACACATATTTTTTTATTTCAAAAGAAAATTTGTCTAGATCAACGCCTAGATATGAGAAAGATAAGCCAGAGATTGGGGCTGAGCTAACTCCTAAAGAGCTAGATAAGTTTAAAGGCAAATTTTCAGATGATTTCAGTATTATTGTAATGGGGGTAGATCTCTGTGAGCCTAAAACAAATTAATGGTATCTTTAAATAATAAATGATTAATTGATATAGCTTGCTTGGGGTGAATAAAGAAGAATTAGAGTTTGCAGATGTAGAAGAGAAGTCGTTTTCTGATGTTGCCTATTTAACAAATAAGCAGCAAGGGTATTCAATAGCTCTTAAAGAAAATCAAGTTTCTTATGTGATTTTATATGCACCTGGAAAGATACCTTGCTATCCTTATAAACTGCCGTATGGGATTACATGAAATCAACATAACTCCGATATTGTAAGGCGGCTAGGAGAGCCTGATAAAAAATCAAGCTCAACTAATTTAGGAATAGAAATCACTTATGCAAGATTTGGGCTTTCTATAGAATTTCATAATGCTGATTGAAACGATATCAGGAACCCTGTAAAATCGTTGATTCTTTTTGAGCCGAAAAGAATTGATGCATTTGATTATGATGAGCAAACATGTTTTTGTGCTCAGTGCACTAAACCTTCTCAATTTCGTTGTTCACGATGCAAAATTTTTAATTATTGTTCTCGAGACTGTCAACGTATAAATTGGGAAATTCATAAAAAAACTTGTAGAAAAAGAGATTAATTTAATGTATACAAACATTTACTTTAAATTATATATACTTTGTAATAACTAAATAAATTGAAGATTAGCTTATAAATACAAATAACCAATTTGCGGAATAAATCAATCATGAAATTTATTAATAACTTTTGTGGCTAATGAGTGTGACAGCAAATCTTATCAAGCAGCTAAGAAATTTAACAGGCTCTCCAATAATTAATTGCAAGCAAGCGCTTGAAGAATCATCTGGAGACTTAACAAAAGCCCAGGAATGGCTCAGAGTAAAAGGAATTTCTCAAGCCCACAAAAAACTTGGTAAATCAGTCAGTGCAGGCTTAGTTGGAGGCTTAATCACTCCAAGCGCTGGCTATCTTCTAGAAGTCCTCTGTGAAACAGATTTTGTTGCACGAACTGATATGTTTCAAAAGTTCACTACTGATACTTTAATGTCTTGGTCAAAATCTCAATTGCCTTTTTCTCAAATTTCTGCATTGCGCTTAGAAGGCTTTAACCAGACTCTTGAAGAAGCCAAATTGGAATCGATTTCCAAACTTGGAGAAAATGTCCTTGTCAGACGAGGCGAGATGATGGAGCAATGCCCAAAAAGTGCAGTTGGATTATATCTTCATAATTCAGTCAATTCTTTGCTTTCACAGTCAGGATGCATGCTAAAACTTCAAGCTGAAAAACCATTGACAGAAGAAGATAAAGAATGGATATCAAAATTAGCTAACTCCTTGTGTATGCAAGTAGTTGCTGCGAAGCCACTGTTTTTATTTAAAAATCAAATTCCTACAGAATTCAGAGAAAAAGAAAGACTGGCAGTAGAAGAGCAAATTGATGACAAAACCAAAGCAAAGCCAAAGAACATTTATGATGATATTGTCAAAGGAAAACTTGAAAAATCCCTCGATCAAGTCACTTTGTTTGAACAAACTTTCATGATTTCTGAAGAACCAGGCGAAAAATCAGTTAAACAAGTCCTTCAAGAAGCATCCAAGAAAATTGATTCTCCTCTTGCAATTACTGGCTATAAATTTTATCAATGTGAATCTGAAATCCAACAATCTTAACTAAGTCAAATTATTCTAATAATTTATAATGGCAGAATCTTTTCCTAATCTAGATGAAATGGACATCGAAGAGTTCGAAGAGTACGTCAAAAAAGGAAGATCTAGACGTCATCGCTCTAGGACCCCTCCGCAACTTCAGGTAAAGAAAATTTCCCCACGACGAATTGAAGTCGATGACTTAGAAAAGCGCTTGGAAGTAGCTAAAAAGCAAGCTGAAGAAGCCCAAAGAGATGACTGCACTGTTTTGGTTGTGAAACTGCACATTAAAGCTGTAGAATGGGACGTTTATAACTTTTTCTCATCTGCCGGAGTTGGAAAAGTAAGAGATGTGAGAATTATCAGAGACCAAAAAACTGGGAAAAGCAAAGGGGTTGCCTATGTGGAATTTTATTCTCCTGATTCTGTTCTGAAAAGTATGGCGCTGTCTGGACAAATGATTAATGGCCAAGCTATTAGTGTGCAACCATCCCAAGCAGAGAAAAATAGAGCTGCAGCTGCGGCGAAAATGGCAAAAGCAGCTGGACAACAACTCTCAATGCCGCAAGAAGGACCAAACAAAATTTTTGTTGCAGGACTAAAAGATTCATTAGCAAATATTGGAGCGAGAGAACTGAGACAGCTATTTTCGCCGTTTGGAGAAATTGAGCATGTTGAAGTTAACAGAGGTGTAGGATATATACAATACAAGAAAAGCAGAGATGCAAGAGAAGCTGTCACAAAGATGGATGGAGCAGAAATCAAAGGACATAGAATTAAAGTGGGAATGGCAGACACTAAAGCAAGTATTAGGGAAGCGCAAAGAATGGGAGATCATGAAGAAGATGGAACTTATCTTCGCTCTCAGGGACAAAAGATGCAGTTAAGAGAAAAATTGGCAAGAGATACAGATTTAAATATTAAAAATATACAACCTGGGCCTCCTTCGAGTAATCGGCAAGATAATAATGAAGAAAGAAGATATGGTAATGGAGATAGATTCAAAAGATAAGAAAAATTAAAATAATATAAAGAAATCTGTAAATGATAAAATAGAATATCTATCATCAAAATTTTTATAGATTTCTTCACGTAAGATATTTAATATAATTAAATTAAAAAAGTCTCATTAGCTATTGTTTCTTTTATTAGGGCATGATATTCTTCATTTACATCAATTGGATCAGAATTAGATATTAATGAAATATGTCAAATCGATACCTTAAGCAACAGCAAGAGGAAGAAAACAGTTTTCAGAGCGACAGTTATGATATTTCAATGCAAGAAAGCGTAAAGAAATTTAAAAGACAGCTGGATGAAAAGTATGATTATGAGCCTGAAGAAGGAAGCGAAATGCAATTTGACTGGATAAAGCCTGAAAACTATAAAAATATTCCAAATGATGATTGAAGGTCGTGCGAAAAGCAAATCAAAGACTCACGAGATCTATGTTCTATGGACCACTGCGTAATGCTTTAATAAGTGTAAAAGTATTTTAAAATTATATTTAATATTGCTTTTACTAAATGCAGAATCTTTTACCCTTACGATTAAGATTATTTTTTTATGTCAGAGTTTGACAAACAAATAAAAATGAGAATATTTCGCGCGGGACTTATAAATGGAATTAAAATCAAATCCCATTCTTCGCAAAAGGTTCGTATCCCCATTACTAAATTTAAACCAATCTCAAGAAAAAACCGAATGCAAAACCCTTGGAGCTAAGCGACCAATTATAAATACAAGCCATTTACTTTCAAGATCTCTGGCTGACACTGAAAGAACGAAAGAAATCAAAAAGAAGGATGAATTAGACAGCTATGAAGAAGAAAATCTTGATGAAAAAATAAAGAAGCATACAAAATTGAATTGAAGCAATATACAGAAAAAAGATATTGAAATTATTGACATCGCTTCATCTAGAACTTCTTTAAATGATCAGCCAATAATTAAACATGCAGAAAAGGATATAGATTTCAAAGAGCCAGATTTAATCAATAATCTTGAAGGCAAAGAAGTAATTATGATTGAATCCAAAGAAAATTCCCAGCTGATTACAAATTTTGCAAAGAAGGCAAACATTGATAAAAATTTTGATTCAACAGGATCAATTATTTTAAAAAATAATGAAACTGCAAAGCCCTTGACTGAAGTTGATATAAATTTGCCCAAAGCTTGAGATTTATACAATCCTTTTGACTCTCTTGAGATTAATCCCTCAACAACTGAAATTAAAGAGCCTGATAGGCCCATAGAAAATCAGGTAAGTTTCCCTAAAAAATATAAACAATTAAGGCTTGGCCATAACCCTGGCATCTCAAAAAATGATCAGCAACCCCAAATCAACAACCCTGATACTTATTATTCTGTTATGTTCACACGAGATATCAAAAAAAAGAAAAAATCATATGATGATGGAATTTTGATTCTTTCTATGAAGTGCTTTTTTCTTCAAGATTCTGAAGGGAAAAAAATAATTGAAAAACCAAATCTAAACAAGTGCAGAGCACTGAGAGATGGGGATGAAATCTCTTTAGGAAACTATAAAATAGAGGTGCAAAATAAAATTACATATGAAGAATTTGCATCTGGAAGATGCTTTTTTAATAAGCCTCCTCCAGTGAATCCTATGAATAATACAATAAAAGCTGAGGAACGAAAAGAAATACCCATTCCTGAAGGCGCTTTAGTTTTAGATGCTGAAAATAAGGTTTATGTAGATAAATTCCTAACTCAACACTTAAGACAGCATCAAAAAGAAGGTATCCAATTTATGTATGACTGTATTACAGGGAAAAAAGAAAGCGGCTTTTTTGGTTGTATTCTTGCAGACTCTATGGGACTTGGCAAAACTCTTCAATCAGTTGCTCTTTTATATACAGTTCTTCGAAAAGACAGCCCATATAAAAAAATTGCCAATAAAGGTATAATAGTTGCTCCTTCTAGCTTGCTGAATAACTGAAAAGATGAAATCAACAAATGACTAGGCCCAGTGAGGCTATGCCCAATAGTATGCACAGGAACTAAGCACGAAAACGAAAACTCTTTAAAAGTATTTGAAAAAGGTAACGCTGCATTATTAGTAATTTCCTATGAATCTTTTAGAAATCATGCCGCAAGGTTGAATAAAGTTTGCGACATTATTGTATGTGATGAAGGACATAGATTGAAAAATCTCCAAATTAAAACTACAAAGGCAATTCACGATTTAGAGTGTAAAAAACGAATACTGCTGACAGGAACACCTTTACAAAATTCCTTATCTGAATTTTATGCTTGTGTTTCGTTTGCAAATCCTGGGATACTTGGAACTATGCAAGCTTTTAATAGATTGTATGCAGAACCTATATTGAGAGGCCAAGATCCTGGAGCGTCTGAATTAATTAAAGATCTAGCATGGGGTAGATCATCTGAGCTATGTCGAGTTACTTCGAAATTTATTTTGAGAAGAACAGGCTCTTTGCTAGAATCTCTTCTCCCACCTAGAAATGAATATTTAGTATTTTGCAAAGCGACTCCATTACAGCAAAAAGTATATTTAGCATATCTTACATCAAAGCTTGCTCATACAACATTAGAAACTGGTAATGCAGGAAATGCACTCTCGCTGATTACTTCTTTGAGAAAAATTGTGAATCACCCTGATTTACTTTATTTTCACCCACCAAAATCATCAGAATTACTGGAAGCTTGGCATACAGCTGTAAACATATTTCCAATGGATTACAGAAGCGAAGGAGAAAGGACACTATTTTCAAGTAAAATGATGTTTTTCGATATCATTGCGAAACTTTCTGCTGAAGCAAA
>CATKHM010000838.1:0-13435 GCA_949751825.1 Blepharisma undulans | reverse complement strand
GTTATTGATTCCAATGGATCTCCAGAAGAAGATAAAAATATAAATACTTTACTATTTGATTACTTTATTGAAAATCGAGAAATTGAGAATCTATATATAAGCAAAAGAAAAAATGACCCAAGTCCAATTGACTGTAATTACATGGTGTCCTTATTGAATTCTTACAATTTAGACATCCTTCCTCTTAAAATTTATAATAATACTTGTAGACACAGTTCTCCAACTTATATTGTTTTAAATTCAGATTTTCAAAATTTATTTTCACTTAACTGTATTGAAAATACTGGGAATGGGATTTTGCCTGTATGCTTTTATTTTACAGGGCTTTATAATAGAAATATAACAGAATCTGTTTTCAAAGAAAATAAAAATTTCCATATCTCTGGAAGTGGAGTGATTAAAATAGAAAGTGAAAATGATTTGTATATCCAGAATAGCTCTTTTATAAATAATTCTGCTAGTTTGACGTCTACAGTTTATTTCATAGGCAAAAATACTTATATTGCATTTTCTGATTTCAATTCTAATGAATCAAAATTAGGCAATGGGGGAGCGATTTTTTTTGTTTTGGCCTCTGAAAATGATAAAGGAGAAGTTATTATTGACTCAAGCAATTTTAAAGATAATTCAGCTCATAAAAATGGGGGAGGAATTTATATAGAAGCAAGATCAACTATAGCTTCATCAGTGAATTTTATCATTTCTCAGACAAATTTCATTGGAAATTACGCAGCTTATGGCTCAGCTTTATACTTGGATAATTCCGTTTCTTTATACCAAGATTCAATGATAAATAATTCTAAATTTATCGAAAATTACTCCAAGGGATCTGGTACAATTGCTTTATATTACTATAGTGGAATTTTATTGATAAAATCATGCGAATTCATTGAAAATGCTTCTAATTTTGGAGCGGCTTTTCAGATTGATATCCCTGAAGATAACAATATTTTACATTCACAAGTTATAATTGAATTTTCTCTCTTCAGAAATAACACAGGAAGTTCTATTATAAATGTGGATAATCAAGACAGAAATTCATCAGTAATAACAAAAAATTGTTTATTTGAGTACAATAATGGAATTGCTGTTTCTTTGGATTTTGACTATTTTTCTGACTATGGATCAATATTTCAATACAACACTGCTGATTTTGGATCTTGCTTTTTTCTCCAAAACTCTGCTGTTTTATACGCGCATTCACAATTTTTAAATAATACCAGTGAAAAATATGGAGGAGTTATAGCAATGAGTTTTAAATCGGTTTTTTATTGTGATAATTGTATATTCATAGAGAATAAAGCTATAAATGGTAAAGGAGGAGTGTTGGATTCTGAACAAGAGTCACAATTTTTCATATCAAATTCGCTTTTCTTGAAAAATTGGTCTGGAAAGGATGGATCTGCTATTTCTGTATTTAATAGTAACGCAACAACTTCTTTTATAGCATTTACACAATTCATAAATAATCATGCTGAAGGTTCTGGACTAATTACTTTGACAAGTTCTAAAATCGAATTATTATCATCAAGAATTAGTGAAAATACCGCAAAAGGGTATACTCCTGGAATCAAATTGACTTTTTCTATTGCTGATATAAGTAATTCAGTATTTGACAGCCAAAAAAGCATTTCTGGAGGTTTCATATATGTATCTTCTCAAAGCAGTTTAAGTATGCAAAATACTTCAATTTACAATGGTTATTCTTCTGAAAACGGCGGTGCAATATATTTAGGTGCTAGTACACTTTATGTGGACTCTTCATATTTTTCTCAATTATCATCAATTAAAGGAGGAGTAATTTATGCAACTTTTGAAAGCACGATAAGTATAACGAATTCTGAATTTCATGGTTTATATGGAACTTTAGCAGGAGGCATCATAAATGCTGATCAATCAGCAATGTATATTGAGAATTCCACTTTTTCTGAGTTTTCTTTATCTGGGATTTATGGAACCCAAATAGAAAATATGAAAATAAAAAATTCAAAATTCAGTGATGGGATTGGAATTAATGGTGGAGCTGTATATTGTGATTCATGCAACAGAATTAGCATTGATTCATGTATATTTACTAATAATAGTGCCTCTTTAGATGGCGGAGCACTATTTTTTACTACTAATAATGAAATTAATGATATTTATAGCGTGATTGAAAGCACATTTGAAAATAATATTGCTCAAAATGGAGGAGCATTTTGATCAAATAATATAGGGATAAATATTTCTCTATCAATTTTCAAGAAAAATAAAGCAATTTTAATTAACGATGATAATATGCAATTTGGAATTGGAGGCGGAATTAAGATCAGTTGTTCCGATGAATTTACATGCTATTTTCTAATTAATACCACTAGTTTTATAGGAAATATTGCACAATATAATGGTGGCGCCATTAGTTGGGATGACAGAGTCCCGAAATTATTGAATAATTATTATAAAGAGAATTATGCAGAGTATGGAAATAATATTGCTTCTTATCCTACTAAGCTAATGCAAGTAGACGAAGATGGAAACTTGATAGACTATAAAAGAAGATGCCTCAATGCACCTATATCTAATTATAATATGACTCAAATAGCACCTGGACAAACAATAAATAATCCTTTACTTGTTGCTTTAGTTGATGGAATGAATAATATTATAAGAACTGACAATTTGAGTGAAGCAAATTTACAAGCAGTAAATTCATCAACACAAATTTCAGGAAAAATCAAAGCTACAGCTGTCAAAGGAATTTTTAATTTTACTCAATTTGTTATATCTGAGGAGCCAGGATCTTATATACAAATAATGGCAATTTCTCCTGCCATCAATTTAGAAAAAATAAAAAAATCAGGTGAAACTTTTTACAGTCAAGAAATAATTTTTGACGTAAATATGCGTCCATGTGAACTAGGAGAAGTAAAATCAGGAAAAAATTGTGAAATTTGCCCTGAAGGATTTTATAGCTTAAATCCAAATTTAATTTCATGTTTGACCTGCCCAGATAGTGCCGTATGCTATGGGAACTATACAATAGCCCCAAAACCAGGGTATTGGAGAGACAATATGTATACTGACAACTTTTGAAAATGCCCTCTCCCTGATGCTTGCGAAGGCTCTCCTAATAAACAAAACATTTCTTTTACCGGAGAATGCAGCAAAGGCTATAAAGGAAATATGTGCCAGTCTTGCAAGGATGGGTATTCACATACAATTTATGGCAAATGTGAAGAATGCCCTGGTCCTAAAACAAATATTATTATAACATCAATGATTACCTTGATATTTATTGTAATCTTATTTTTTATCGTCATAACAACAAGAAAATCTGCTTTTAAGCCTAAATCGCTTGCTTCAGTCTACATAAAAATATTTTTGAATTATATGCAAACAATAATTCTGGTGTCTGGTTTCAACCTGAAATGACCAGATGAAATCGTGACACTTTTTAAAATGCAAAACAACGCCGATTATGTTTATCAACAAATTTATTCATTCCAGTGCCTTTTAAAAAATGAAAAATCTGAAAATTTGATTTATTATAGAACATTAATTATAATTGCTTTGATTCCGTTTTGCATATTAATTTTATCTTTATTTTTTTGGCTGATTTTCAAAATAATCAAAAAATCTTATAAAACATTTTGAGACGATTTTATCTCAACAAGTATTATTTTGCTGTTTTTAATTAACCCAAGTATTGTAAAAAAAATGTTTTCATCGATGAATTGCACAGAAATTAATTCTGGTGAATATTGACTTGAAGAAAATCTTGATATAAAATGCTGGAATTATTATCATAATTTTTATTTGCTTACTATTTCTTTGCCAACTACTCTTATTTGAGGATTCATATTTCCCATGATTTGTTTGGTTAATATAATTAGAAACAAAAGCAAACTTTATGAAATAAATATTCGGTTGAGGTATGGATTTCTGTTCAATGGTTTTAAGCTTCAGCATTTTTATTGAGAATTTATTATTATGTATAGTAAAATAATTCTGATTTGCTGTTCAGTATTTTTGACAAAAATTTCTATCAAGCTTCAAGCTCTTGTTGTTGCTATTTTATTTACAATTTATTTGCGTTTCCAATACTCAAATAATCCTTACACTGATCATAAATTGAACCAAATGGAATTATTAGCTAAATTAGTGTGCTTAATTACTATATATAGTGGACTTTACTATCTAATGGGCTCATTAAATAAAGGAGCTGAATTCTTTTTTTATTTTTTGATTATTTCATCTAATCTTATATTTGTGATTTATTGGGCATTTTATCTTCTAAAATTTATTTTTATTACTTTCAATGATAAATTTAGAAAATGGAGAAATAAAAATAAAATCCAAGTTGAAAAAGAAGAAAGAGACCCAAGTAATATATATTTAGGAAGCCAAATGTCTCATCAAATGAATGTATCACTTGGTTCGAATAAAAGTTTAATTGAGAGTCAAGTTTACGAATCGAGTGAGAAAAATATTGATTAAGTTGAAATAATTTAAAAATATTATTTTTAAATGGATTTAAATCAGTACCTCGTGACAAAGAGCTATAGATTTCAAATATAAGCTAAATTTGGAAGAGTATATTTTGGCAAGCGATTATAGAGATTCATATAAAAGCAATTATTGCTTACCAACGATTATCAATATATATATATCATCCTATATAGAAATATGTAATTATTTAATGTATAAATAGCTTAATTAATAGTTATACTTACTTTTTGAAAAATTAGCATGCAAACCTAAGGGATATTTCAGGTGCTTCCCAGTAATAAAAATTGATATAATTTTCAGGTTTTAAATAATTTTGAATGATACAAAAGAAGCAATTTTTTATAAAGCTATTTAATTATCCGGATATAGATTATCATTACAGAATTATTGCAAATAAGAAGAAAAAGTAACTTTCCAAAAATTTAATTGATTTAAATAATGCTTATATTAATTGCAGATTTTTTGTATACTGAATTCATACAATAGTTTCAATTTTTCAAATCGCAATTCAGCTTAAAATATTGCCGCATTTCTTACTTAATATTATTTTTTATTTATTAAAATTAGCACGAACTGAAACTTGAAAGTTGATTATTATAAAATTTTTGTATAAAGCCAGAAATAATTACATAAAAACTGAAAAAATAGAGTTAAAAGGTTTTTTAAATAATCTCACATTTTTCTCATATTTTAATTACAAGTAAACTTCACCTATTTGTTAATCGTAATAATTAAGACTGAAATGCAATCTATTTATCCTTTGAAATTCTATTTATGATGAATTTTGCTATGCACTTATAAATTAGGGAAATGCGATTGCTCTCCTGGGTGTTTAGACTATATGCTGGGAGATGGTGTATGTGATGAAAAATGTGATAATTGAGATTGCAATCTGGATAACCATGACTGTGGACAGTGCTCATCAGGGTGCTATCCAACTATGTTGGGAAATGGGGCTTGCGATTTTGAATGCAATAATGAGGATTGTTTATATGACTATAAAGATTGCCAATGTGCAGAGAACTGCTTATTGAGTGACTATGGCAGTTGCAAGCCAGAATGCTTGGTTCAAAGCTGTAATTATGATAAAATCAGTCAATATCCTGATTTACAATGCCAAAATACTTCATTAGCAATATTTTATTCTTATCAGCAAATTATCCGCCAAAATTTTTCTTATGTTGTCGACATAGAAGACTGCTATAAAGCTTCGAATTATAACTGCACTATAGAAAAAGCATTATCATTAGAATGATATGATGAATGCAATATTCTTGAATGCAATTATGCGAATGGAAGATCTGAATCTTTGCATAAACATTGTTCAGTCTCATATAATTCATATGCATGCTTTTCTTGCTTCTACACCTATTTATTGAGCGAGTGAGAATGCTCCAAACGTCATGATTACAGGTATATATGATTCCTCCCAGATGAAACCTTATCAAGCATGACCTTAGCTGATACTTCTTCATCTAAAAATCCTCATGTATATTTTATAAATAATGATACCGATTATAGTGATACAATTGGCAATGATTTTATTCTTTATGAATTTTCTGACATTTCTACAATATATCATAATTATGCTGTTGTTTACTTATTAGAAGAGAAAAAATACTTTTTGGATGTCCCATGAGCCTCATGAGCAAATTCAATATTTATGAAATATTTTCCAGATATTCTTTTGGATAACTTTGAAGATAAGCATATAAAAATAACAACTTTGAATAATGCAATGGTGACCCTTGAAAGAAAAATTAGTGATGATAAAAATTCAACATTTTGGTTTTCATTAAAAAATGTGCCAAGCTTGGAAATAAATAATGTAATTTTTGATTGAAAAAATACTATTTCATCTTGCAATACTGGAAACTATTGTGACTACTGTCCAGTTATTACTTATGATCCAGATACAAATATTAATTATAATGACAGAGAAGAAGCTGTAACTGATTTTTTATCATCTTCTTGATGCAAAAGTGACAAAGATATCAATTTTTTTGAGGTCAGACAAAGCAATTTGATATTGAATAATGTAGTTTTTATTAACTTCCGAAATGGTTTTAATTCGCTTATATATGTGGAAAATGGAAATGTGACTCTGAATAACGTTACTTTTGACAATGTAAAAGTTAACGATGGAGAGAAATCAGCAGTTATAGTTTGGAACAGCACAAATAACTCAAAATATGACTCAGGTAATCTGAAATATGAAAATGGATTTGTTAGAAGACTCAATAATGGATATGAAATCAAAGATGCAATTAATACAAAAGGATTTTTATATGCTGTTAATATAACTTCAGCTGTGTTCAGAAATGTGGAATTTAGAAATAATTTAATATTAAAACAATCTTCGGCAAATACAAATATTGCTTCATTGTTGACTTTGAATTTATTTAATGAACTTAGAATTGATTCTTGTATTTTTATGTACAATTATTGCCACTCAGGAATAATCAATATTGAGCAAGGATATAATTATTACCAAACAGATATTAATGACTCTGGCGAAATTATTTACTCAACTCTTAATCACATTTATATTAAAAATTCCAGCTTTGCCTCAAATTATGGGATATCAGCGGGAATTTTATATGCTGTTTATAAAGATGAAATCCAAAATTGGTTTATTGATAATTCTTCTTTTAGCATGAATGGAGTGGAAAGAGGACCGATGATTCACCTTGAAAGCAGCGATATTAATGAAAATTATTTAGTAGATACTCAGGTAAATGTTTCTGTACCTGAAGGTACAATTACAGGAAAATATTTAGCTAAGTGAGGAAAAATTTACAACTCAAATTTTACTGAAAATTATTCAGGTGGAAACGGCATTTTAGATCTTGTTAAAATGATTAATATTGAATTAAAAGATGTCAATATGATTTCCAATGGTGCAATTACTGATGAAGAACTAAATATAAACACAATTCTGCTAAATAATTATGTTACGGATCCCACACTATATCCTAAGCTTCTTGCAGTGCATCCTTCAGAATTAAATTGCATGGCACTATCATCAATTTCAGACTCAATAAATCTCAGCATGAAGTCTTTGGAGATTCAAAATAATTATTGTAAAGATTATCTACCAAGTATTATTATCTCAAACTCTGAAAATATAGCAATTGATAATTCTAATTTTTTTGGAAATACTGGCTCAGGAAACAATGGCATATGCTTAACGATCGCTAACGATTCTTCAATAATTATTGAAAATTCTGGGTTTTTTTCAAATAAAAATAGCCACTCTGGAAGCCCAGGGCCAATAAGTTGTGCTTCTGATATATTGATCCAAAACTGCACATTTTCTAACAATATTGGCTCAGGAGCACTATATTTTGGTGGGAAAAGCCTAAATATAAAATCTTCTCATTTCGATTCTAATAATTCACCTAATTCTAATGCAGGTGGAATATACTTTTCAATAGCTTCTGAGAGCATTGAAGTCTTATCCTTGATTATTTCTAATACAACCTTCATCAATAATTTTTGTGATGCATATGGTGGTGGAATTTTTATTCATAAAAGCAGTCTTTTGGATTCCATTTTATCTATATCCCTTATTGATACAAAACTTTTCAACAACCAAGCTTTAAGTGGTTCTGCCGTTTATATAGACAATAATGTCCTGCTATCAAGAGATTCATCAATAAATAATTGCATTTTCAAAGAAAATACAGCAAAATATTCAGCTGCTTTTGCAGTTTTCTTTATATCTGGAGTATTAGCATTTAATGAATGTTATTTTATTAAAAACACAGGAGTATCCAGCTCCTCATTGAGCATAGCGATCGGGGAAAATAAAAATGATGAACCATCCAAGATAAATATAAACTATTGTATTTTTCAGCTAAATTCGGGAAATGCAGTTATATCACTTGAAAATAAAAATTTAAATTCAACTGTTGAAGTATTTGAAGCATTATTTGAATATAATACAGGATCAATATACTTACTAAATAATGATTATGTCACTGATAAAAATTCAAAAATTCAGCACAATTATTCTCCTAATTCTGGTGGTGTGCTAAATATAAAAAACTCAGCAGTATTTTATTCTGAAAATTCTGTTTATCTGAATAATAGCAGTAAACTTAATGGCGGTGTAGCCCTAATCAGCTTGGAGTCTAAATTTTTTTGTAATTCTTGTATTTTTACACAAAATTATGCTGACTCTTCAGGAGGTGTTATATATGCAGATTCTGATTCTCAGTTTTTCATTATTAATTCCATCATATCAAAAAATTCATGCAAAAAATCTGGTTCTGCTGTATTTTTGGCAAGCACTATATCAAGTTCAGCCATAAATGGCTCAGAAATAACTGAAAATTATGCTTATAATGATGCGACTATTTTTCTTTCTTCATCTGCAATTTTATTTTCTTTAACCAAAATTAAGAACAATTCAGCACTGAAAAACCCAAGTATAGAACTTGAGGATTCGTATATAACAATTGTTGATTCAGAATTTTCCAATCAGAGAGGAGATCAAGGATGCTTTCTTATTTTACGCACAAGTAATGCAAAAATATCAAATAGCAATTTTTCTGATGGAGTTTCAAATAAATCTGGAGCTGCTATACACGCGACTTCTAGTAATTTGGATATTTTATTTTCAAATTTTTCTGATCTTTATACGAATATTAATGGAGGAGCATTATATTTATACGATGAAAGTGTTATCTCTATTAAAAACTCAAAATTTTTGAATACAAATATGTCATTCGATTTGTCTTCAAGCATTATTTCTATAACAGATGCTTTATTTCATAATTATTCAAATTCTGCCATTTCAGCAACAAATACAGATTTAGAAATAATCAACTCAAATTTTTCAGAGGGTTCTGGATACTATGGAGGTGCAATTTTTTGCTCAAAATGTGCAAAAATTTCGATTAGTTTTTCATCATTTTCTAATAATTTTGCTGATTATGGTGGAGCAGTTTATATTGAAAATGACGAAGAAAATCCTGAATCTTATCAATTTACAATTTCATCTTCGTTATTTTATTCTAATTCAGCTGGCAATGGAGGCGCAGTTTGAGCAAATAATATTAATTTGCAAATTAACTTTACAAAATTCATAGGAAACTACGCGAAAGCTGCACAAACTGAAAGTTTAGAAGAAATACTTGATGGAATAGGAGGAGCAATAAAATTAAGCTGCTCAGGCTCTATTTCTATTTGCAATTTTGCTTTATTATCAAATAATTTTACTAATAACTCTGCCACTTTTCAAGGTGGAGCTATCAGTTGGGATGACTCAAAACCCTTATTTGACAATAATATTTTCGAAAATAATTCAGCTCAATATGGAAACGATATTGCATCATTTTCTACTAATATTATTTTCATAAGCAGTAAAAATGAAAAAAATTATGACATACAAGTATTATCAGAAAATCGATCTGCTTTAACATTAACGAATATAGGATCAGGACAGAAAAACAACCCAATACTTCTCTTTGCTCTCATAGATGATCTCTATCAAATAGTGACTATAGATATTAAAAGCCAAGCCCAAATGCAAGCAATCAATGATGATGTAATTATTTCTGGCATTTCAACAGCTGAAGCAAAAAATGGGATTTTTAAATTTGAGGACTACGTAATAGCAGCAAAGCCAGGCTCGTCAAATCAAATTAAAATAGTAGTATCAGCTATTGATATATCAAAATCCGATACTTCAGCAAATGCTTTAGCAATGTCAAATAGTTTTTTAATAAATACAAATTTTAGATTATGTGAAGTGGGAGAAGCAACTATAGGATTAATTTGTGAAGTTTGCCCGGAATCTTACTATAGCATTGATACTCACAAATCAAAATGCTTAGATTGCCCTTCTAGTGCTATTTGTTATGGAAATTACACAATGGTGCCAAAACCAGGTTACTGGAGAGACAATAATCTTACGGACAAATTTTGAAAATGTCCTAATCCGGCTGCTTGTTTGGGATCTCCTGATATTTCTGATATATCTTTTACTGGAATTTGCAAAAAAGGATATGAAAGTAATATGTGCAATTCCTGCCAAAATAGCTTTTCACGATTATATAAAAATGAATGTGAGTCTTGTCCTGATTTAGTTAGAAATATATTCAGATGACTTGGGCTTTTTATGGTATTTTTATTAATTTTCGCTGTATTTTGAGTAAGTATTAGAAAATCTGTGCATGAGCCTAAATCATATTTTTCAATTTATATCAAAATATTTTGGAATTATTTGCAAACCATGATCATTATTGCCACATTTAATTTAAAGTGGACCAGATGACTGAATAAATTGCTTTATATTCAAACATGCATTGACTATATTGGAGCTCAGCTGTTTTCATTTGACTGTATTTTGCAATCTTCTGAGCCAAAACATAAGATTTATTATGATAAAATTATAATTACGAGCATGACTCCTTTCTGCTTTGCATTTATCGCTTTAGTAATATGATCAATTATTTATTTGATAAAACGAAAAAAATTGAATGAAATGAAAAATGATTATATATCGACATGCATTATTTTAATATTTTTAATTCTTCCAAGTATTACAAATACAATGTTCAATATATACAGCTGCAAAGAGATCAATTCTGGGGAGTTTTGGCTTAATGATGACCTCGGGATCCAGTGCTGAAATCGTGATTATTTATTTTATGCATTTTTATTAGCTTTTCCAACAATTTGTATATGAATTATCATTGTTCCTATGCTTTGCTTTGTAGATTTGTTTAAAAGCAGAAAATTTTCAGATGAAATTTGAATCAAGCTGAGATATGGTTTTTTTATCAGTGAATACAAATCTCAGTACTATTATTGGGAGTTTGTGAATTTTTACTATAAAATTGTTTTAATAGCTTGCTCAGCATTTTTGTCAAACGTATCTATATATGTGCAAGCCTTTACATTGGCCATCTTTATGGTCTTATTTTTGCATACTCAAGCCAAAAATGAGCCATATTCAGAATTATTTTTCAATAAGACAGAAATATTTTCAAGAATTGTTTCTTTAATAACTGTTTTGGCTGGAATATTCTTTTCAACTGATAGCTTGGATACAGTTACCAAACTATTTTTGTTATTTTTTGTAATTATTTCAAATTTGGGTTTTACGATGTATATTATATGAAAACTTTTATCTCAATTCTCTATTGTTAGACGCATAATAAATATTTTTTATTCAGAGAGAAGGATGGCATATGCAATTCAGGATATCTCAGAAGAAAACGCCCAGGAATCGAAATTTGACAGACACCAAAGCGCAAATTCTGCGTTCACTAAGGAAATAGCCTCAATTGAGAAAGACCCTTGCCCTTCAGAGCATAGCATATTTATAGACAATTAAGAATTCAGATTAGGTCCGCTTAAAATTGAATTAAAATTTTTATCCAATAACAAAAAGAATTAATATTTAAGATATTTATTAAACCTACAGCCCACAATTTTTTATCCATTATTTCTTTCTCTGACAAATTTGATTCCAACTCATGAGATAGAAATACTTTGAATTGATAAGTTTTTATAATATGTAATGTTATGCATTAATTAGTGATATTCCTGAAAATATTGCTTCTCATAGAAAAAATATGCTGAAATATAAAGTAATTCTGCATTACATATACGCTTTGCATTAATTTGCTAAAAACGTCTTTCGAATTTAAAAGAAACTTGCTTATGAATTCCACAAATGTTTTTTAATATTTCAAAAATCTTTCTTGAATTGGCTATATCATGCTTGGAGCTCATTACAGAAATGGAAAATTTGTCTTGCTCTAGTTAATTTAAATTATGGTTACAATTAAAAAAGATGATATTGCTTGTCAAATATAGAATGAGATTTTAAAAATAATATCCCTAGCTTAAAGAATTCAAAGCCATATTTTTTAATTTTCCTTCTTTTTTGAACAAATCCAAAAAATGCATACTAATCTCTTTTTGCCTTAACAAGGATATATGAATTCTTAGACAGCTTAAAACGGACCTGTGATTGGATTCATAAGCAAAAGTTCTTGAAACAATATTGGCATAAACACTGAACTTCAGTTCACATCATCTTTTGAAGCTTTATAATTCATTTTTACAATCTGCGATATAAGATGATTTGGCATTTAGAATTGTGAATTCATGATGATAAATCTTTTCGAGAGATTTAAATTCTTTTACGTCATGAAATTATTATTTGCGATATAGATTTGAAGCTTTCTATGCGCAAAAATTTCTTTTTGCTGCATTTGATAAGGTATATGCTAAAAGTATTTATTTTATAGTCATGAGAAATTCAATTGATATGTAGTAGATGCATGAGTTAGTGCTAGATGTTTTGAAAATATTATTTTATGAGTATATTGGTTTGGCTTTTAAATAAATTGAGAGAGACTATTTTTTTGACTTAATCTGTAGTGAATTACTACATTTATGATATTTTTGAGCGATGTGGTAATCTATAATATAGCTTTAAATTGCATGAGAGTAGCCTAATATGAGGAATAGCATCTTGTAGAGGATCTATATTTTGCAATTGCATGGCATTTCAGTGCTAGGATGGAGTTTGCATTTGGCTGTATGTGCGATGCTTTATTAAATAACTAACTACTCATGAATTTATCGCTAAACAAAGATCAGATATTTATTTCAACAATGCTGGACTACCCATATAATTAAATATAAAAATACTTTCAAAAATATTTCAAAGAAATTAATAGGCAATTGAAATTAAATAAATGTATATTTTGATAATTTTTTAATGCACACATAGCGAAAGAATTTCAGAAAATTCAGCTTGTGAAATGGAGTTATTTACAAGAGTCAAAAAATCAAGCAATCATTCTAGGGCGAGGTATTTTTTGAAAGTTCCATGATTTTTCCTTATTCCTTTTTTTATTCTAATTATTAGCATCTTGCTTCTGTTTATGGTATAATTATCAAAGTTCATGGAATTTATTAT
>CATKHM010000837.1:0-13453 GCA_949751825.1 Blepharisma undulans | reverse complement strand
TCTGTTCATCTTGCAATAAAGACCAATGCACTAAATGTAGCATAATTTCTATGATAAATGACCCAAATAATAGTAAAAACTGCATGTGCCAACCAGGATCTTACTATAATCCAATAAATGATAAATGTTGGCCATGCAGCTCCAAATGCGCTATATGCTCTTCTACTGATAAATGCAACCAATGCTCCCAACCCACTGGGATGAGTATAAGTGCTAGAAATCCAGGCATTTGTGAGTGTGATGAGGGATGGACTGATTATGATACAGCTTGCGCTAATTGTAGCAGTACTCAATATTGGGGAGGATATGACTGCTTAAATTGCATAGGACTCTGCTCTTCTTGCTCTTCACAAACTGATTGTATCTCATGCAAGTCTCACTCAAGCTTGACAGTCAATAGTACTTGTGTATGCAATGATGGATTCATCCAAGATAAAAATCAATGTCTTTCATGTCCTGATCTATGCTCTGTATGCTCAAATCAGACTTCCTGCATCTCTTGTAGGCCAAATTCAGCATTTGGCTCTGATAATAATTGTCACTGCAATTCAGGGTTTCAAGCAAATTCCTCTGGATATTGTTTAGCGATATGTGATGATTATTGCCAAAGCTGTGATGAAAATAATGGAAAAATTTGTCTGTCGTGCATTACTAATGCTGAATTATTAGTTAATAATAGCTGCTTTTGTACTGCTAATTCATACTATGAATCAAATTCAAATAGTTGTCAATGCCATATAGGTTATAATTTAGCTTTTGGCAAGTGCGTTCTTTGTAAAAAATATGTATCTCCTTCTGAAATTATAAGTGCCAATTTCAGTACTGACTTTACATATATACGGATTAGTTTTTCAGTCAATTTTGACACTAAATTAGATATCTCCTGCTCAAAACTGCTCACAAGTTATTCTTATATCAAAATGGGAAGCAATCCGACGTGCTCTTGAATTAATACATATTCTATAAAAATCACTTTAGGAATAGGCTGATCTCAGTGGACTGATTTGATTTATTTAGACGGAACATATCTCGAGAAAAATACCTCTGATCCATGCACAACTAATTACCAGCCATTAAGTATTGTTCCAACAATTTCTCAAAGTCCTTATCCAGTGCCAATATTAACAGGACCAAAAGAAGTATCTCTTTCTTGTGGCTCAACTTTTAACTATACAACTGATCTATCTACAGGGAATTTAGGAGGCTTATTTGAATATTCTTGAAGTGCTACAATATCGCCAACAAACCAACTATTTTTGTATAACGTTGGATCTAATAAACTTTCACATATAATAATTTATACTGCTTGATTCAACTCAAGTCTCACCTATTCAGCAACATTAAATGTCACTTTGAAGAATAATCAAAAATATAGCAATTGAACAACCTTAACGGTAAAATTCAGTTCTGCAAACTTGCTGGCAATCCAGTTTGACCAAGGCGATAATATAAGCGTAAAATCTCCAGACACGATAACGTTGAAAGCCAAAGTTCTTTCAACTTGTTTTAATTCTGCAAACCAAATCCTTTGGGCATGGCAACTTTTGAGCTCAAACCCATATATATATTTATCACTGACAAATATAACTTCAGACAAACTCACTATATCACCATATACTTTTAAAGCAGGAGGAACTTATTTAATGCAGGCTTCTGCTACACAAACAACAGGTGGCATTGCAGTAACTGGATCTTCAAAGATTAATATCAATGTTGGTTTTTCTCCTCTTTATATCACTTTATCTAGCTCGTCAAAAGACATTTCTCCTAGTCAAGATTTTTATATTAATGCTATAGGATCTTACGATCCTGATAACCCATCCTCAACTTTGGCCTATTCGTGGATTTGCAAGAATCATACAGACGGTTCAGATTGTAAAGGCTCAGATAATAATCTATTGATTTCCAATGAAATTTCTTCAAGCTTAACAATTCCATCATACAGATTCATACTTGGGTCATCATGGGATATTACTTGTGCAATATATAAAGACACGCGCAATTCAACCAAAACAGTGACTATCCATGTTCTAACTACCAGCACAAATACACTTGTAACTATCCCTGCAAGTTCTCTTAAGGTCAGCAGCTCTCAAACAGTGTCTTATGAAGCATCCGTAACCTCAGATTCCGGTTCTATTTTGTTATGAACTCAAACTTCAGGTCAGGATGTCACGATTTCTCCAGACTATCTGCCTACACTTACAATTCCAGCTGACACTTTAAACGATGGAGAAACTTACACATTTCAATTGGCAGTTGACGATGGTACAATTATTTCGACTGCTCAGCTATCTATTGAAGTAAATGCAGGAGCCGTCTGTGCGGGCTCAACAGAAATAGATCCAGGTTCAGGCACTGCTTTGGTTGATTTATTTACAATCTCGATATCAGGATGCTACGACAGAGATGGTGCTGATTATCCTTTATTATATACTTTTCATGACAGTTGGAATGGAAAATTATACACACTTGGATACACTTCTCAAAGCAGCAAAGTTACTACTTATTTGTTCGCAGGCTATAATGCATTGTATTCTCATGTATGTGATCAGCTGTCAGGATGCAATGATTATCCATTAATTATAAATATTTGGGATTATGGAAACAGAAGGTACTTATTGAGTGGTTCATTGACTGATGTTTATTTGAGAAGTACAATAGATAAAGACAATATTCCGTCAACAATCGTTTTATTCTGCAACTCTGCTGAAATTGATGAGTCATTATTTTCTCTAATGTGGAAAGATATAACGCAGTATGCAGAAAGCAATAAAATAAGCAATACTTTATTGAGCGGCTTATTGGAATCGCTTTATGCAATGAGCAACCAGAAAGAACAAATGAATACTACTATGTATTATGAATTCTTTGGATTGCTTGATACAGTTTTGATGAATAATACGTCATTGATTCCAAGCCATAATGATTTGATAAATATTGTCTCTCTCGGCGATAATTATAGACTGCTCGGCAATTATTCAAATTATGAAAGTCAATCGTTGGAAGAATTTATTATAGGTGCAGAGCACTTATATCACTCATGATTGACTCGAGCTACAAAATCTGACTTACCATCGCAAAGTTCTATTAATGATATTCAAAACACTCTTAACACCATAATTTTCAAAAACCGAGACTTTCCTGCCAAAATGAAAAATAAAACTACTGAATTCGGAACCAACAGGAAAATTGTTTACCCTTCAAATCTATCTTATAATAGCAGCGATATCTTAAATTTCTGAATAAAGTACTATAATACTTCTCAAAACGACTACTCAGATATAATATCATTGAAACTAACTTTATCAGGAACTTACAATAATTTTATCCTAAATATCACTGATGAATATGACGCTTCATTCCATACAAGCAGTCATCCTTTTGAAGTTGAGCTGCCGATAAATAAAAATAAATCAAAAGAAGAAATTTGGGTATGCAATTACTATGATGAAAAGCAAGCAGAATGAAAGGAATCACATTGCAATGTGAAAGAAGCTAAAAATAGCAGTGTAATTATAGAAGTCTATCATTTTTCTATGTATAAGATATCAGCAAGAAACCCAAGATCAGATAATTATGCACCTATATTCATTGTTATAGGAGCATTATCTCTTGCTTTGTTGACTATCTTGATAGTGATAATATATGGGAAATTCCATAAAGAGAACTTGAAGATTGAAAGCACCCCTAATTTATATATAAATAGCCAAACTACTGGGAGAAATGATGAGCAAGCACAAAGAGTTCCTATGAATGACATTATTTCAGAGTCACAGCAAGAAATGATTGAAGATAAAAATTCTCCAAAAATAGAATCTGCGCAATTGAATATTCCGAATATCGAAGAAATAAAAGTAGAAAATGAAGAGAAAAGAACAAAACATATTTTGAAAGGGCATTTGACCTTTGGGCTCTTTTCTAAGTCTGAAAGTAAGCAGCGGATATTAAGGCTTTTGACACTGCTTGAAATAATATTGTTTGAATTTGCAATTGAAGGGATATTTTTCAAAGTCTTTGAGGATACTGATAAGGGTACTGACAAAACGACAATCGAGCTTTTTACTGATTATAATGAAATTTTTTTCATTTATATAATGTTTGCACTTATTGCTGCGATTCCTTTGGAATTTTTTGAAACAAAATTATTGTTTGATGAACAGAGATCAAATAAATGGCTAACATTTGTTGCCATTATAGAAGTTTTGGTTACTGTAGGCTCAATTGTTGGGATTGTATATATTAACAGGTCTTTCGATCATGATTGGAATGGATATTGGGCAATCAGCTTTATATGGGGAGCTCTGATTGAGGTTTTTATGAGCCAAACTCTTTTGATGCTATTAAGATATTATCTTTATAATAAAACAGCAAAATATGAAGATAATTATCAATAAAATAAGAATCATTTATTTGATTAATTTTTAATCCGGCTTAAATTTAAATTTTGATAATAGAATTAATATGAAATTGACTATTTATCAAGAATTAATAAAATATAATAAAACATACAATTTCATTATTCTTATTAATTCAAAAGAGACGAGGACAACCAAATTTTAATTGATTTCATTCAGAATTTGCAAAGCCAAAAATATTTGACTCTCCAGAAAGTCAGACCAAAAAATATTTCTAGATTTCTCATGATCAAGTATCAAAAGAAATTCTCATGAACTAAATTAAATCTTAAATGATAAATAAATTGAAATGTTTAACGTTCAGCAATCTTTTTTCTTTAGTAATTCAAATGATTATTTTTCTTTTCAGGCATTAATTCTAGCTATGAAAGAAAGTAATGTTAAATATTTAGCTCCAATTTAAATTATTGAGAGATACATTTTCGATCACAAAGAAATTTAGTCTGTAAAATCTTATATGGAATGAAGACTCTTCTGATGGCATTCACATGGTACGTCTTCAGGTGTGACTCTCTTCCTGATACTCAGAAAATAATTTTTTTAAAAAACTGTTGAATAAATAAAGCAATATTCCAAGGCTTCACATTTTTACATTTATTCCAAAAATGTATTGAATCAAACTTTAAATGAATTTGGTTAAATATTTCAGCTTCAAAAGTCAATTAAATATTAGTTATTGATATATTTCTATTTTGAATAAACACAACTTGTTTTAAATCTGCCAGCGTTCTTGGAATAATTTCTAATCTCAAAATTAAATATCACTTTTCATTTTATTCAGAGACAAAGATTATGTATTCATTGGCTTTTATAGCTTATAATTATTTTTCAAAGTTGAATAAAAAAAATTCATTAATGAGCCAGTATCACGTATGATTCTTATTAATCCCAAAAAATATTAAAATTTCACTCCATTAATAAAATGCAATTATTCCTAAAATGTTTAGATGGAAAGACTGTGGCCATTTGCACATCCCTTGAAGAAACTGTGAAAAGCTTCAAAATGAAAATATCAGAAAAAACTAAAATCCCAATTCATGAAATCTGTTTGATTTCTCATTCAAAAATCCTAGCAGACTCTTGTTTGCTAGGCAGCTACCAGTTACAGCATGGAGAAACAGTTTCGCTTCACCTCTCCATAAAAGGAGGTGGATGTGTAAATTCAAAATCTAATAAGAATACAGTAAAGCCAAGCATTAAAAAATTGATTGTTTCGACTTCTTATGAAAAAATCCCTGATATTGATTTTGCTTCTGAAAATACGTTTGGTAAAACACCTCAGAGCAAAGGGATATCTCAAGCTCGTTTTACAGATGTTTCACCTAACACAGGTGGGAATGAAAAAATTCAAGACTTCGAAATAAAAACACCTGATTGCACTCCGAGAAATCTTGACCAAGTTGAATTAGAAATCATGCATATCATATATGCTGAGATTTTAGAAAAGTTTTTATACACCATGAATCAAGAGTATTTACAATGAATAAACCAAGAATTAGAGTTCCATGAGCAAGTAATGTTCAGAGACTCTTTCCGAACCTTAAGCGTAAAATCCTTCGAACTCATAGGATCTCAGCTCATTGAAGCCATTTTTCGAAGCCTCGTTGAAGCCATAATACAGCAATCCAGCATTGATCGTATGGCAGAATCATTGCTTATTAGTGAAATCGAAGCTAAAATTAACTCTACGAAGAATGCTGACGAAGTCAAGAAGCTTCGGTTAAAAATAAAATCAATTTCTGATGAAAGATTGCAAGAAATGATTTATGAAGAAATACTCGAAGAGCATATAAACGAGCTAAATCTTATCAAAATTGCAGAAAATACAAAAAAAGCTTATGAAACTGGCAAGAGAAGAACTACTTTGTTTTCGAAATCGTCATTGATTAAGGTAGATAGTGTAGATGAGCCAGAAGATTATGTGAATGAAGTTTTTACTCCTGGAGAGCATAGTCCTAATGAATATTCGCTCAATGACGTTCATGAAGAAGAGGAAAAAGTTGAAAGCACTATGGTGGAAAATGAAAAAACAAATGAAGCAGCTAAAAAGAATGGAGCAGCTTATACAGTTAATTTAAAAACAAGCTGCGTTATTGAAGTCAGCAATGAAAGAACTGAAATAAACGAAACAGTTTGTGACCAAACACTAGAGGTTGGGAATAGGCAGTGCTTATTGCATGCGATATTGAGTCTTTTTGGAGGTGTTCCAAAAAATTCAATTGTTTTATCTCAAAATGCAGCAGATGTTCGCTTACAAAATGACATCACAAACATGCTGGAAATTATAAATTCGATCGAATCGTATTCATTTATGAATATCACAGGAAAAGTGCTTCCAAATAAAGCAGGGAATGAAAAATTCCTACGAGAAAAAAATCTCCCAGCAAATTTAGCCTCTGATGGAAAGTCAGCAATTTCTATTTTAGAAATTTCTTTTCAATGAAAATCGGCAAGAGATTTAGTTCAGCCAATTTTAGGGAAACCAAGGAGATTCTTGTGCTTTGAGCCAAGTGAAATAGAGGTGTATAAATCGTACAATCTTGAAATTTATACTGTTCATACAAGTCAGCCTAATTTAATAGCGATTTTTATACAGTCTGAAGACTTGAAAAATGAACTGAAAGGCTGGGCAAAGAGGAATAAGACTGATGTATATAGCCATTTTGAAGATACTTTTAAGGATTTTGGGGAAAAAGGCAAAAAGCCTTCTGAATTGTGGGTTCCAGCTTTCAGAAAACAAATTAGCTATGAAGTGCCATGGATTGAAGGGTATGAAGTTCCACCACAAGGAAATAAAAATAATGCTCAATTTATCAAGAAATGTAAAGAAACAATAAATCTTGATTTCATCACTAAAAATCCACCTCCAAAAAGTTCGCAAGCAATAAAGCAGAAAGGAAAGGTTTTGAATAAAGATTTTGTGTTTGGACTGGCGTATACGAATTTAGACAAAGAGTTTTATGGCCCTCTCTTTTTGTGTGTTGTGGAACCGAAAGATTTTGTCCCTGCAAATTAATTCAGGTATCTCTTAATCTTTAATAATTTTAGTCTTATATGAAATCATTAAATATAAAATTGATGAAATAAAACCATTAGATTCATGTTTATGCAAAACTGAATTTAAAAATTTTTGCTATAGGAAATGTTAAAAAAAAATTGATTTTCTTTTAATATAATTTTGTATCAGAAAATAACTCAAAATTATGCATTTATTTATGAAGATTTTTTAAAAGTAAAAGGTTATTTAAGGTTTTACTTTGCAACTTCAACTGGTGGATATTTCTGCACAATTATATATCTAATAATCATGTAAACAGTTTCCATGATAAAAATCTCAATCAAAATCCCCCATAAGAAACTAGCAGCCCAATATCCACTCCACTCATGGCAGAAATCGTTGCTCAGCATGACGACTCCAATAATAGAGCCGATAATAATTGAAGCTCCAACAGTCACTGCAGTCGCAGTCCATACAGGTACTTTCACTCTGTCAATGCTGAATGAAATCATCATAAAGATCTCCACTGGAATCGCTACCCCAATAGCCAAAATCATAAAGCCAAAATAGTCTCCTTTGTAGTTATCAAACAAAGATTGAGTCGAAATTTCGCTTCCGCTATCTGTATCTTCGGATCCATAGAAAAACAAGCCTTCTAGTAGCAGTTCAAACACAATAACAGTGATCAAGGTAAAAAGTCTGGCAACTCTTGAAAAGTTTGGCCTGTAATATAGAAGTCCTATAGCTAAGTGTCCTTCTATTAAATCTTGAAGCTTGCTATGAGATTTCGGAGAGATTTGGGGATCTGATGTTTTCACATCTTTTGGGACTTTATTATTTCATTCAGTTTCGTTTCCTCTGTTGGTATAGGCAGCATCTGCAGGAGTTTCAACAGCATCTCCTGGAGCATCTCCATAGCAGCTTTCAAGATCTTGGACTACTACTGGATTTGAGCCTTTGCAAGTGTCAACCAAATTTCTTGAGCTATCCTTAGGAGTGTGGACTGGAGTGTTATCAGGGACTATATCAAGTTTTCCATTTACACCTTCTGCAGTTCTATTAAATCTATCAAAAACAACCATAGCTGGAGCTAGTGCTATCCCAATAAACAAAGTTACTACAAGAATATACAATGGTGCTAAATTTTCTTCACAACTTGAAGAAAATACTGGAGGGCTTATAGGAGGTACAACTTCAGTTGAGATTTCTGAAAGTTTATACATTGAAAAATGATGCACTTGGAAGGTAATGACTTCTGTTTTATTATTAATTTCTACAATCTCACAGTTTGTCTCATCCCAGGTCTTATTGCCCTCATTATAATATACACAAGTCCAGTTCATGCCTTCTGAAAGGTTCTTATAATACGGCAACTGTATTAAAAATGGATATTCTGATGAGGAAAACGGAATATCAGTTTCTGCATATGTAGAAAGAGTGAAATCTGAATATGTCCCTGATTGCCCTAGACTGAATGAAGCTATATCAGAGAAATCATTGGCAAAGCCATGATAGAAATTAGCCCTCATATTCATAATGCTAGAAGTGTCCATTGTAAGCACTTCTGGATACTTGAAAGATCGATTGTTGTCATATTCTCTTGTCGTGTTTTCTAAGGCAGTAATAAAGTTTCTTTCCTTATAAATCTTGGTGTTATCAGTGTTTTGGTTGCCATTTATTGAGGATTGAGTCACTAAATCATTAATAGTTGCTGCGTTTATCCAAGTTATATAGAAACTGTCTACATCTGAAATATATTTTTCGAAGCCTTGATCAGTGTAATTTGTATTGTTTCCATAAGATAAGTAGCCTTCTCCAAATACAACTAATAAATCAATGCTATCTTGATCAGGAACAAGTGAAGGAAAAGAGGATAGAAGACTGTTAATCCATGCCATAAATTCTTGATACATGCTCAAGCTCATCAAAGATGATTTTTCAGCTAGAGAATTGACAGCGCCAATGACCGTTTGCAGCTCTGAATTAGTCATGCTAGAGGTAGTCACATAAGATTTTAGGTCGCTCCACATTTGAGCAAATAAGTTGCTATCAATATCAGCACTGGAATACAAGAGAATCGCAGATGGTATATTATCTGTGTCCAAAGTCATTGATAAATATCCATCAGTAAGCCAAGTCGAATCAAGGATTCTTCCTGTGTATTTTGAGACTGTGAAATCTGCAGTTTGATAATCTGAACAAGTTCCTAATTGGTCGCAGACGTGAGCGGTTGCTCTATTTTGTCCTGATGGGAAGACAGAAGAAACCTCATTGCTTTCCGTTGTATAGCCAACTGTATAAGGCGTTTTATTGTTGCGAGAGTTTTTAAATGTGTAAAGAATTGGATAGTCTTCACCATCGCGATCATAGCAGCCTGATATAGACAACTGGAAGGTGTCAACTAAAGCAGTTCCACTGCTAGGGTTTACATTTGCCTTGCCTGTGCATGACGCTCCCAAATTAATATTTACATCTAAATCCACGCTGAAACTAGTAGCAGCACTTTTCACAGTCAATGTAAACACATAAGAAACTCCTTCACTCAATGAATTTGCTGGGAAGCTAATAGTAGGAAGATTATTTGGAGAAATTGTCACTTTGGTCCCTGATGCTTGAGTCCAAGTCAAAGTCGAGCTTGAGCTTGCTGATACTGCAGCTGTATAAGAGTTAGCTTTCTGGCTGTTTACTTTTATGCCAAGGGTTGGAAGCTCTATTGAAGTAGAAGTGCTTTCTGATAAGACAAAAAGAGTTATAGTAGCGCTTGCAGTTCTGGTGTCTTTTGATATGGTGCAAGTGATGTCCCATTCTGCCCCTTTGGTGAGTTTTGAAGAAGGTATTGTAAGGGTGCTTGAGATTTCTGAAGAAAGAAGTGCAGTATTGTCAGCTGCCGAACATTGAGAACCATCGATGTGGTTTACACAGGTCCATGCATAATTAAGCGTTGAAGGAGGGTCATCTGGATCTTTAGAACTTTTGGCTTTCACAGTGTAATCTTTGCTTGGAGAAACATCGCCACTTCCTTTCGACAATTTTATATAGAGAGGAGATGAAGTAGTTGTGACATACACTGTAGCATTTCCTGATACCGTTGAATCACCATTAGATTGGGTAGCAATCGCCATAAAGCCATATGTGTTACCTGCAGGGAGCGAATTTTTAGCGATTTCTAATTTACTAGTAGCACTGAGAGCTAGATTTGACCCTGAAAACCCAGCAGGCCCTGACACATAAGACCATTTCCAAGAAATAGAGCTTGTAGACCCTCCACAAACGTCAGTGACTTTTGCTTTGAGTTTCGTGGTATCCGAAGTTTTCACTGTAACAGAGCTTCCTGAATCAAATGAAACATTTAAAGATTCTTCAGGAGAAAGAATTGTAGATTGTGAAGCTGAACTTGTCGTTGAGCTAATTCCATTTTTGATTGTGACAGTCACTGTTAAGCTGGTCTGAGAAGTAACTTTTGTCAATAAATTTCGTGTAATTGATATACTTGAGCCTTTTTGAGAAGAAATATAAGTGGATAAGCTAGAAATCGCTGGAAAAATTGTTGAGCTCCATGAATATGTCATAGTAGTTTCATAAGAGCCAGTAGATTTTTCTGCGGAAAAGACAACAGTTGTACTTCCACAGCCTAAGGAGACGAGTTCTGGGCCTGACAATTTGGCTGTTGGAGCTGGATCTGAGTTCATTTTAATTTGAGTGCTCAATGGCTGATAGTTCGTTGTGCATTGGTCTGTGGTATCTTTAACGATATAAGTGCCATCTAAGTTAATCGTGCCACTTCTCAATGTAAAGCCAGCCCCCAACACAATTTTCAAAGTTTTTGAATCAGCCCAAGAACATACTGGTCCAGTTCCCATTAATGAAAGAGAGTCATAGCTTAATACTTTTGAACAAGTTGGGTCGAGTCCAGTGCTTATCGGGACCTTAAACGTTACAAAAACAAAAGTAAATGAAGAGCTAAAAGAAGCTCCGGTTACATCTGAAGAGGCCAAATAATTTTTGCAGATGATACATTTACTATTCACCAAAGAGTATCCACTGCTACAAAGACAGCTGTTTGATGTTTGGTCATAAGAAGAATTCTGTGTGCATTTACAAGTCTTGCTGTTGAGCTCAGCATTGAGTATACAAGCAGTGCATGAGTTTCCATTATAGTCTTCACAAGAAGAACACAAGCTATTACAGACAACTGTGCAGACATTGTTGGAATTCAAGGAGAAACCAGAGTCGCATTGACAAATATTGTTAACGTTGAGAGAAGCATGTTTATTGCAGGTCAAACATCTTAATGCTGAGGAGCAGGTCGCACAAGAAGTAGGGCATTGGTAGCATTTGCCGTTAAGTGGGAAATAGCTATCAAGACATGAACATGTTGAATCTTTTATGATCTTTTCCAGGGATGCATCTGATTTTTTAGCATTGGGTACACAATCAATACAATTGGTGGCAGAGGTACAAGTCAAACATTGGTTTGAGCAAGCTGTACAAGTTTCAGCTTTATAATCAATCCAATTCCCTGATGGACATGTGCAGAGAGAAGTCCCGCTTCCATCAAACCCATCTTTACATACATCGCAAATTCCTCCATCTTTTTCATTGCAGACATCACAAAAGCTCACTTCACACGAGCATTCTCCAGAGCCAATTGATATGTATCCATTTTTGCACTGATCACATATCCCTCCATTATACTCATTGCAGCTATCACAATTATCTACTCCACAAAGGCATTTAAAGGTATCGCTGAATTCGTATCCTATTAAGCATGTATGGCATTCTGTTCCAGTCATCTCCACGATTTCACAATATTCTAGATAAGACTCTGTGCAGGTGCCTTCTGTATTTGATAGATAACCTTTTGAACATGAATGGCAAGTTTCTCCATCGTTTTCGATTATATAACAATTTTCAACAGTTGAATAGACACAGTCTGAGTCAGGGGTAGGCAAATAGTTCGGTGCACAGAGAGAACATGAGTCACCTGTGTAACCTTCTTCACATACTGAACAGTGGGTTTCATCAGAAACTGTAATGCAGCGGGGTATTGAGGAAGCAATGCAATTTTTTGATAAGTTTGGTAAGTAGCCTATATCGCAGCTATCACATTTGGGAATGACATAACCATCATCACATTCGTGGCAAGATGACCCATTGTTGCTGTCAAGGATTTTGCAATGGAATAATTGAGATTCTACACAGAGAGAGTTTATATCGACTATAAAGCCTTTATCACAGCTTTCACAAATGTCGCCTGAATATCCGTCTATACATTGAGCGCAATGAGTAGTGTCGGTAGCTATTATACAGTTGGTTAATGATGTTTGAATGCATTGAGAATTAGTGTCAATTAAAAATTCATCATCACATTGTGAGCATGTCGGAACCTTATATCCTTTTTCACATTGATGGCAAGATAATCCATTATTGCTGTCAACTGTGACGCAATGGGATAAAGAGGATTCAATACAAAGAGAATTTATGTCCACTAAGTAGCCATCATCGCAGCTTTCACAGCTGTCACCTTTATACCCAATTTCACACTCAGAACAGTGAGTGGAATCAAGAGCTGTTGTGCAATGATTCAATATGGAAGGAATGCATTGAGAAATAATGTCTAATAAATATCCAATATTGCACTCTGAGCATGTTGGAACTTTGTAACCTTCTTCACATATAAAGCAAGTGCTAGGATCATTGATTTTTAGAGTAGTACAATGATTTAAAGAAGTCGAAAGACAGGTTGAGGCTTGATCATGCAAATAACCTTTTGAACAATCTGAACAGACAGTTCCAGAATAGCCAGTTTCGCATAAAAAGCAAGAATTACCATCATTGTTTGTGAGAGTGGTGCAATGATTTATTTGTGTTTGGATGCATAGAGAATTCTGATCATGAAGATATCCTTGGGAGCATTCTGAGCAGTCTGTTCCTGAATATCCTGTTTCACAAACTTTGCAAGAATTTCCATTCTCGCTCACAAGGGTTATGCAATGAGAAAGCTTTGATGAAATACAATGAGAATTTTCATCAAGCA